>JZKD02S1771695.1:11877-26146 GCA_000966675.3 Picea glauca
AATATTGAAAACATTGTTTCCTAAGGTTGTTTCCTGAGGAGACTTCTTCCAATAATGACTACCCATCACCCATCATCAAAACTAGTATAATAAGATGAAAATTAAACCTCAAACTCATTAATTAATCTACTCATTAAAAACACACAGAAAACACAGATAAAAGCATCAGATATAAAAACACATATATTCAACTAGCTCACACTCATTAATTTATCTACTCTTAAAATAAACCTGCGAAAGTGAAACTATAACGAGATATAAAATAAAACCTCTTATATACTAAATATTAATCAATCTAAATATTAATCAATGGGTTCGATGGATGCCATCAAAAAATAGCATGAATAAAATATGAAAAACATTGTTTTCATATATGTATCTTCTAAAAAAAAAAGTTTGAATAAATTAGGGCGAGCATTGTTTCTTAAGGAAGTTTCTTCCTAAGAGACTTCTTTCAATAATGGTTACCCATCATCAAAACCAAACATTTTGAATAAAATACTGAAAATATTGTTTTCTAAGGAAGTTTCCTTCTTAGAGACGTCCTCCAATAATGACTACCCATCAACAAAGTGTTTTGTTTATTTTATTCAAAATTGTTTGGTTTTGCTAGTGGGTGGTCATTATTGGAAGAAGTCTCTTAACAATAAACTATCTTAAGGAACAATGTTTTCTCTACTTGATTCAAACTGATTTTTTTAGAAGATATATATCAAAACAATTTTTCCAGTATTTTATCAAAGCTACTTTTTTAATGACATCCATTGAACTCATTGGTTAATATTTATGATATAAGGGGTTTTATCTCATATCTAGTTATAGTTTCACTCCTGGTAGGTTTATTTTAGTGAGTAGATAAATTAATCATTGTGAACTAGTTAAATATCTGTGTTTTCATGTCTTTTTATTTGTGTGTGCTTCTAATGAGTAGATTAATTAATTAGTTAGAGGTTTAATTTTCATCTAATTATACTAGTTTTGTTGAGCGGTAATGGGTAGCCATTACTGGAAAAAGTCTCTTGACAGGAAAAATGCTTTAGAGAACAAAGTTTTCAATAATTTATTCATACATTTTTTTCAGAACATATATATTAGAATAATGCTTTCAATATTTTATTCAAACAGTTTTTTCAGAACAAATTTTCAGTATTTTATTCAAACTTTTTTTTTAATGTCGTCCATTAAAGCTAATGATTAATATCATAAATCACAGTATAACTAAGAACATCTGAAAGTACAAAATGAGTAAGATTATCAATAGATACAAACATCCCAATAGATAAATCATTATTAAATATTTAAAACCCCCAACTCAAAGAATAATCAACAAGCTAGTAAAAGAAAAATAATCAATCAGCTTTTTTATTTTATAGAAAAATGAAGAAGACAATTGTAACTAAAACACATTAGAATATAATAACCTCAAAAAAAAATTTAATAATAAAATATTTATATTTTAAAAAGATATTTGAACATCAATAATTAATTAACATAAATGAAATCAAACTTCATTTAAAATTTTCTATTATTAAAATAAAATAAGAAATAACTTATATTTAGTTACATAATCAAAATAAAATATATTGTATTTAACAAAAATTATATTTAATTGGATATACAAATAATAAAAATAAATCATATATTCCAAAAACTAGTTTATATCTTTCAAAACTAGTTTTTATACTTAGAAATTACCAACAAACCAACCTTTGAATCATAAATGGTTTTTTAATAGTCAAAATATCATATAAATGGATTTTTAATGGTCAAAATATCATACGAACCGAATATGAATTATTAAAGTGATTAACATAGCAATAATATTTTATTTTATTTTTTCAAGGTTTTTTTAACTTTGGTTCAGTTTTTAAGTTTCTTAAGAGCTGCATCGAGTGTCAATTGAGTGAGTGGAGCGCCATGAGTGACTGACTGGGAAATCCACTTATTTTCTCTACTGTCCTTACCATTCGTGCGTGCGGATCCATGGCTCATTGGGCCACATTCGTGTTTACCTATTTGGTGGTTGTGCATGCCTTTTCATTTTATTTGGTTTGTTTTTTTATTATCAAATATACTTGGCTTTAATTGGATTTGGCTTAGTAAACTAATGTTCTTTTAATGTTCTACAAGATCATATATGAAGCATCATTCAAGGTTTTCTCTTAGTCTATGTTCATTACTGTTCCTGAATTGACTTTAATCACACAAGTTGTCATTGAGCCGAAGCCTTCTCGAGCTTTTTTTCTACAAGATGATATATATCAAGCATTGCTCAAGTGGAATTAGACGTCTTCTTGTCATAAGGTGAAAGTGGATGAGCCAATCCAATAAGATTTGTTATAATTTTTGACATTAAGAATAGTGTTGTCAGTATTTTGTAGTTGATTTTTCTGACTTTAGGTTAAGGTTGCTATTATTTTTGTAAGGAGTTTCACTGTAACGACCCTAATTGAATAAATGATTAAAGATTATTAAGTAAGATTTAATTAAAGAAATAATTGAGGATTAACTAAGTAATAATAATCTAACTAAAGATCACATTTAATGCCCAGTGACATAAATTTAAGAGATTAAAAAAAAATGATATAACAGGAATTGCGTGCGCAGTAGAGGGTGGCGTATGCAGGGCGAGGAGCCCAGAAATCCTGAGATGATAAAAATATTAATGAAGGGATGAAGGACGAAGGACGAGGGTGGTTGTGAAGTAAATGCGTGAGTCGGTAGGGAGGATTAAGGGACGGGAAGAGGGGGATGTGCGCACCACTCGACAGGAGGGGATGGATGCTGTGGACTGTAATTGTTGAGCCAACTGTATTGGTAGAGAACTATTGTATTCTGCATATTCTGCGGTGAGCAGAGAGTTCTGGACTATTGTGTTTTGCTGTGAGCAGCGATTTTATGTGCACTGTTGTATTTTGTGGACTATTGGCTTACTGTGAGCAAGGAGTGGAGTTCCTGGTTGAGATTTTATTCTAGAGAGGCACCGGGTTGCTGGAGGTTTTGGGCACGGAGGGCCAGGATATCCGTAGATATCCCCGAGCTAGGCAGTTTTCCTAGTTGACAGGGAGGACAATAGTTTTGGGCAGTCATTTTCCTGTTTGTGGCAGGGTTGATCTAGTAGCAGGAAGCAGTAAGGCAGCAACGAGACACAGAGGCAACAGAAATTAGCATCATAACTAGGTACTTTGTTAAGTTATGTATTTATTTCTTTCTGCCATGAAATCAATATTTATTGATAAATCTAAGTTACTGAAGTTGCTGTTATGAAAATCAATATTATGCTAGGAAGTTATTGTTTCAATTTACGAAATAGAATGTTTATGAAACTTAATGATGTTTAGAAATATATGGGCATTACATATGGTATCAGAGCGTCTTAGTTCGAAATCTTGGCCTAAGGGCCAAAATACCAAACGATTAACTCCAGCCACGCTTAACCCATAAGAAACACACGTTCAGTTTGACTAAATGACGCAACCCGCCCTTCAACGGACGGTCGCTCCACCAAGATCTTCTCTTTCTCACGGCCCGACGAGTCAAAGCTCTTCCTACTCCCTCGGGAGTACTTTACCCACAGAATCCTCCTCGGCGATCTCCCCTTCGCCAGTCGGGAAATCAGCGTTCGTGCTATCGCGAACCCTGTGAGCACTTCCCCTGCAATTCCAATCTCCGAACCCCGATTCTCGAGGTCAACGGTCAATGTTTTGTTTTGTCGGGGATTTCCCTATCAGGAAATCATATATGAAAAGTCGTTAGTCACTCACCTTTCTAAACCCCGAATGCCGACGCGTGATGCCACGCATTCTACTCCACAACGTCTCCGTGGGACCCATTGCAACTCGGGACTTCGCCTTTTCTCCGTGTTTCTTTCAACGTCGAAAGCACCGAAGTGCCGAATCTCGACTCAGTAGGATCTTGTGCCACCTGTCTGCGCTCCGATTAAGTCGGGAAATCGTGACTCGCGATTTCGATGTGCATGAAATGCTTGCACTCGCCAACCCCAATATGCTGATACACGATGGCCAATGGGTTCTACCTGCTCTTGAAGACTCCTTTCCTTCAGAAGTTCAAGTCGTCGATTCTCTTCCTCTTGAAGAGTTTCCCGCTTTACCACCTTCGTACTGTATGAACTTCACTGGGTCTGTCCCCTCTGTGAAGCAAAGGTGCTATCCTTCTTGAGTTGAATTCTCTCCGACTCCTTCAAAGATATTTCGAGCACCCGACTCACACTCAACCTTCAATCWCTCTCCAAGTGTTGTTTCCTCCAAGTCCTATGCATTCTCAGTTACAGTGACCCTAGCTTTTCTTTTCTCAGAATTGCTACYGAGATTTCAATCCGACCTACACTTCACCTGCACGGCTCGAATAACACAAATCAACTCCGAGTTTAACGAGAATGAGAGTTTAACTGTAGATCCTCCTCGACGCACTCTATGCGGAGGAATTCAACTGCACTCTATGCAGGAATCTCCTAGCTCAAACAGAGAAACAATTGAAACTCATTTCAACCGATGGCTCCGATTAAGTCGGGAAATCGTGACTCGCGATTTCGATGTGCATGAAATGCTTGCACTCGCCAACCCCGATATGCCGATACACGATGGCTAATGGGTTCTACCTGCTCTTGAAGACTCCTTTCCTTCAGAAGTTCAAGTCGTCGATTCTCTTCCTCTTGAAGAGTTTCCCGCTTTACCACCTTCGTACTGTATGAACTTCACTGGGTCTGTCCCCTCTGTGAAGCAAAGGTGCTATCCTTCTTGAGTTGAATTCTCTCCGACTCCTTCAAAGATATTTCGAGCACCCGACTCACACTCAACCTTCAATCTCTCTCCAAGTGTTGTTTCCTCCAAGTCCTATGCATTCTCAGTTACAGTGACCCTAGCTTTTCTTTTCTCAGAATTGCTACCGAGATTTCAATCCGACCTACACTTCACCTGCACGGCTCGAATAACACAAATCAACTCCGAGTTTAACGAGAATGAGAGTTTAACTGTAGATCCTCCTCGACGCACTCTATGCGGAGGAATTCAACTGCACTCTATGCAGGAATCTCCTAGCTCAAACAGAGAAACAATTGAAACTCATTTCTCATTCTCTCAGGTTTCGAACCTAATATGCAATCACATACGCAACATATAGAAGATAAGCATAAAGAGAAGAAAGTATGCAACAACATAACATCAACAACACACACAACTCAAATACATCCATGGACTTGAATCAAAATCTCTCTTCTATTAATTCAATCTATACATGGGTGTTCTTCACAAGTTCCTTGAGTAGCTCTTCTTCTGCTCCTCTATGCCAATGCTGAATAATCCTCAGGATAAAAAAAAAATGAATACAATGTACAAGGAGGGTGCCTATATTCGTTTTCCCTCCTGGAAATGAGACTGTCTAATCTACAGCGAACCCTATCTACCAGCATTAAAACTATTAAATGTCTTCTTATCTACATTACAATACAAGTGCACTTCATATGAATGCGTTCATTCAAACGAAGACGCAACAATCTTCACCGTGATTCAAAAATGTATGTGCTGGTGCTGTCCAACTGTCCTTCTCTTTCCTCCACGCTGGCTCGCATCATGATGTCGTAGATGCTCCTACATCATACTCCTCGGCTCGAAAGATTTCATGGGCTCCTGTCCATGAGCTCCTGCACAGTTTGACCACGCTTCTGGATCACTGCTTCTGGGTCCCAGCTGGCATCCTCCACTGGGTGATTTTTCCATTTCACCAGGTACTCAAAATATTGCTTTATCCCGGTCTTTCTTCCAATTCTTTTATCCAGTATGCACTCCATCTCAGGCTTCTATGCAACTGGCAACTACTTCTGCCACTGGACTACTGGTTCCTTGGTTCCAGTGTCTGCTGTATCAGTCCTGTATGGGTATAAGTACGAAATATTGAAAATCGGAGATATCCCGATGCCCTCCGGCAACTCAAGCTCATATGCATTCTCCCCGAACTTCTTCAGGACTCTGCATGGTCCAATTTTCTTCATCTTGAGCTTGTTATACGTCCCCCTTGAGAACCTTTCCTTCCTCAGGTGCACTAGAACCATGTCTCCAACTTCAAACTGAAGTTGTCTTTTCCTCTGATCGGCTCTACGCTTATACTCCTGGTTCACCTTCATCAGTCACTGCTTCACCTGTGTGTGAAGTTCTTTCAGCTCTCGCGCTGCTCGTTTCAGCCTGTTTTGACTCCCTGAGCTCAGATATTCCTCTCGGCTGTGTCCCATACAAAATTTGAAATGGGCTCTTTCCTGTACTCCAATTCACTGAATCATTGTACGCAAACTCTGCCTGTGGTAGGATCTGATCCCAACTGCTGTGATGCTTGGTTACCAGGCTTCTCAACAGATCTCCTAGGCCTCTGTTGACTACTTCGGTCTGCCCATCTGTCTGTGGATGGTAATAATAACTGAATGCCAGGTAAGTCCCTAGCTTCTTCCATAGTGTCCTCCAAAAATGACCTATGAATTTGGTGTCTCGATCCGAGACTATGCTTCTCGGCAATCCATGCAATCTAACGATCTCTTTAAAAAACAAGTTTGCGATGTGGGTTGCATCGCTAGTCTTATGACACGGAATAAAATGTGCCATTTTCGAGAACCTGTCCACCACTAAAAAAATGGAATCAACTCCTCGTTGTGTTGTCAGAAAACCCAACACAAAGTCCATGCTAATTTCCTCCCATGGTCTCTCTGGTATAGGCAATGGCTGATAGAACCCTGTATTCTTCTTTCGGCGCTTCGCGTGTTGACATATTCTGCACCTGTCAACAAATTTCTTCACATCTGTGTGCATGCCTGGCCAAAAATACGATTCTCTCATCTTGGCAAATGTTTTTTCATGCCCGAAATGACCTGCTAATCCACCGCTGTGCTTCTCCTTCACCAAATTCTCTCTCATAGAGCAATCTGGAATGCACAATCGATTGCCTTTGAACAACAATCCATCCTGGATCAGGTAGTCAATCCATGAACTCCTATCCCTCAGAACTGGGTTCTCGGCTGCCTCGTATGCCTCGCAAAATTCTGCGTCACCTACATGCATATCTTTCAGATTTACAAAACCTAAGGTTTTGACTTTAAACTCCTACCGCAGCAAACATTTCCTGCTCAAGGAATAAGCCACCTTGTTCGCAGTCCCCGAAATGTGATTTATCACAAATGTGAAATTCTGCATGTACTCTACCCACTTCGCATGCTTCTGATTCAGCTTCTCTTACTGAATTACGAACTGTAACGTATGATTATCACTGTACAGAACAAATTCCTTGGGTATGAGATAATGCATCCACTTCTTCAATGCCTGTATGATGGCATAGAATTCCTTATCATACGTGGAGTATTTCAGCTTCGCATCATCCAGCTTCTCGCTAAAATATTCTACAGGCCTATCATCTTGACTCAAAACCCCTCCAACAACATATCCACTCGCATCACACTTCACTTGGAAGGTTTTCTGAAAACCAGGCAGCACTAACACTAGCTGCTCTGTTATCTTTTTCTTCAACAGATTGAAGCTTCTCTCAGCCTCGGCGGTCCACTAAAAAACCTTATGTCGCTTCTTCACAGTGTCCATCATGGCGGCACTGATCCCACTAAAATTTCGAATAAATTTTCTGTAGAATATTGCCAAACCATGGAAGCTCCTTACCTCAAAAACATTTTTCGGCGATGGCCAATTCCTGATTACTTCAACCTTCTCAGGATCCATCTTCAACTCATTTTCCGAAATTACAAAACCCAAATAAATGAGTTCTGTCTGCATGAAGGAACACTTCTTTAAATTGATCAGCAGCTTCTCCTGCTGTAATATTTTCATTACAATGGCCAAATGCCTCAAGTGTTCAGCCTTCGTCTTGCTGAAAATCAATATGTCGTCCAAGTATACGACCACAAAATTGCCAATGAATTCCCGCAGGACTTCATTCATCAGTCGCATAAAAGTGCTTGGCGCATTTGTTAAACCAAATGGCATGACCAACCATTCCTACAAACCCTCGTTTGTCTTGAATTTTTTCTTCCACTCATCTCCCTCTCTCATCCGGATCTGATGATATCCTCTCTTGAGATCTATCTTAGAAAAATAATTTTCCCCGCTCAGGCAATCCATCAAGTCATCCATTCTCGGTAATGGGAACCTGTACCTGATGGTGATCTTATTAATCACCCTGGAGTCTATGCACATCCTCCAGCCTCCATCCTTCTTCGGACTTAGCACTGTCGGAACAGCACACAGAATGAGATTCTCTCTGATCAGTCCTTTATCCTGCAGATCTTGTACTTGCCTTTTGACCTCCTCGTTCTCCTGAGGTGTCAACCTGTACGCTTCCTTATTCGGTAGACTTTCTCCGGGTATGAGGTCAATGTGGTGACTCACACTCCTCATCGGTGGCAACGAATGAGGTAGTTCGTCCACGATGATATCAGTGAACTCTCCAAGCAGTTCTTGAATCTCTTCCGGCAAGTCGTCCACTCTTGTGCTTGTCAGGACAATTCTTGGCTTCCTGACAACAAAGAATTGTGGATCTTCATCCTTCTCCAACTCTATGAGAAATTCCTTCCCACTCATGAGAAGTATGGTGCTACTCACTTTCGGCTTCACTTCCTTTTCCTTTACCGGATGCAATGTATGTGATCTCCCATCCTTCTCCAAGGTGTATGTGCTCATTCTCCCATCATGAATAACATGTCGGTCATACTGCCAAGGTCTTCCCAATAAAACATGACAGACATCCATGGGAATGACATCACACAGGATTCCATCCTTATATTCACCCATTTTAAAGTTGACCAAGCATTGCTTTGTAACACATACCTAGTGTCCTTTTTGCAGCCATGTCACCTTGTATGGACTTGGGTGTTTGTTCGTTTTCAGCTCCAGCTTTTCCACCATCTCGGTCGAAACGAGATTATTGGTGCTTCCACTGTCCACTATGACCTTGCATTTCCAGCCCTGGGTCTTGCAAGTCATCTGGAATAGTCTGCATCTTTGCGCTAATCTATCCACCTCTTTCTCAGGTTTCAAGAGAGCCTTGTGCACTGTCAGTGACTCCCCACTTCCAGTGTTTTCATCCTCAACGTCTCACCTCTAAGCCTCAGCAACGTGAGCTTTTCCTCTGTCCATCTTCCTCTCTGGACAGTCAACGGCCTTATGTCTATCTTTACCACATGTAAAACACGTGATAACTCCTCCTCGACCTCTGCCTCGACCTCGGGTATGAGGAAATGTGTTCACGTCAGCATATCCTCCTTGTTGATCATCTTGTTGCCTCCTCGGCTCAGAATTTTATTGCTTCTGCTGTGAGGTTCCCCCTCTCTTAGTTTTCCCCTGAGGTCTCTTCCAATCTTCCTTGGGTTTCTGAGTTTTCTCTTGGGCAACTGTCTTTCCTCTGGGCTGGATTTTGCCCCGCCCTCGCTGTCCCTACTTGCGGCTCATCTTTTCTTCAGCCTTTAGGGCCGTCTGGTACGCATCCTCGACTGTGCGGATGGTCAGCATGCTCAATTCATCCTGAATGTCATACTTGAGACCATTTAGATACCTCGCCACCTTTTCGTCATCACTCTCCCGATGACTAGCTCGAATGTTGAACCTATAGAATTCCTCTGTGTATTCTCTCATCGTCATTAGATTCTGTCTCAGGTTCTGCAT
The DNA here is from genome assembly GCA_000966675.3 of Picea glauca. Lineage (NCBI taxonomy): Eukaryota > Viridiplantae > Streptophyta > Pinopsida > Pinales > Pinaceae > Picea > Picea glauca. The sequence goes on from JZKD02S1771695.1 coordinate 21,543, forward strand.
GCGCCTGAACAGTGTGATCTGGTAATCTCTCGGGATGAACTTCGCCTTCATCTTGGCGATCATCCTGTCCCAGCATTTGATCTTCTGTTTTCCTTTGGAACGCTTGTCCGCCTGCAGCTTGTCCCACCATAAGGCTGCATGTCCCTTCAGCTTGGTAACAACATGCCTTTTCTTCTTTTCCTCCTCGATATCTTTGTAATCGAAGTATGTATCCAATGCTCGGATCCAATCCAACAATTGTTCTACATCTAGACTTCCCTCATAGACGAGAATGTCCATCTTCATCTTCGAGCTCATCCTCAAAATGGCTCTAATCAACCTCTCGGTTGATGCATCCTCTGCCGTGACTTCTTCTTCAACATGTCCAGCTTCCTCCTCAATCTCAGGATCACTGAACTCTGTTGCACCAACACCATGTCTCTGGGTGGTCTCCATCTCTTCAAGTCTAGCTCGGAGATCTCTCATCTCTCGCTCTATTTCAGCATTTCCTGCTGGCCTACCCCTCCTTCGGGCATCCCTGTCTTCACAATCAGGTGATTGTTGTTCCCTTCTCGGCGGCATGGTGTATCTTCTTCTCCCTGTTACCTGAACAAAGAGAGCTCAATCCCGCTCTGATACCACTCTAACGCAACCCGCCCTTCAGCGGATGGTCGCTCCACCAGGATCTTCTCTTTCCCGTGGCCCGAAGAGTCAAAGATCTTACTACTCCCTTGGGAGTACTTTACCCATAGAATCCTCCTCGGCGATCTCCCTTTCACCAGTCGGGAAATCGGCGTTCGCGCTATCGCGAACCCTGTGAGCACTTCCCGTGCAATCCCAATCTCCAAACCTCGATCCTCGAGGTCAACGGTCAATGTTTTGTTCTGTCGGGGATTCCCCTATCAGGAAATCGTATATGAAAAGTCATTAGTCACTCACCTTTCTAAACCCCGAATGCCGACGCACGATGCTACACGTTGTACTCCACACCGTCTCCGTGGGACCCGTCGCAACTCAGGACTTCTCCTTTTCTCTGTGTTTCTTTCAACATCGAAAGAACCGAAGTGTCGAATCCGGACTCAGCAAGATCTCGTGCCACCTGTCCGCGCTCCAACCGACGGCTCCGATTAATTCAGGAAATTGTGACTCGCGATTTCGATGTGCATGAAATGCTTGCACTCGCCAACCCCGATATGCCGATACAGGATGTCCAATGGGTTCTACCTGCTCTTGAAGACTCCTTTCTTTCAGAAGTTCAAGTCGTCGATTCTCTTCCTCTTGAAGAGTTCCCCGCTTTACCACCTTCGTACTGTATGAACTTCACTGGGTTTGTCCCCTCCATGAAGCAAAGTTGCTATCCCTCTTGAGCTGAATTCTCTCCGACTCCTTCAGAGATATTTCGAGCACCCGGCTCACACTCAACCTTCAATCACTCTCCAAGTGTTGAATTCCTCCAAGTCCTGTGCATTCTCAGTCACAGTGACCCTGGCCTTTCTTTTCTCAGACTTGCTACTGAGATTTTAATCCGACCTGCACTTCACCTGCATGGCTTGAATAACACAAATCAACTCCAAGTTTAACGAGAATGAGAGTTTAACTGTAGAGCATCCTCGACGCACTCTATGCAGAGGAATTCAACTGCACTCTATGTAGGAATCTCCTGGCTCAAACAGAGAAACAATTGAAACTCATTTCTCATTCTCTCAGGTTTCAAAACTGATATGCAATCACATACGCAACATATAGAAGATAAGCATAAAGAGAAGCAAGTATGCAATAGCATAACATCAACAACACACACAACTCAAACACAGCCATGGACTTGAATCAAAATCTCTCTTCTATTAATTCAATCTATACATGGGTGTTCTTCACAAGTTCTCTGAGTATCTCTTCTTCTACTCCTCTATGCCAATGCTGAATAATCCTCAGGATAAAAAAAAAATGAATACAATGTACAAGGAGGGTGCCTATATTCGTTTTCCCTCCTAGAAATGAAATTGTCTAATCTACAGCTAACCCTATCTACCAGCATTAAAACTATTAAATGTCTTCTTATCTACATTACAATACAAGTGCGCTTCATATGAATGCGTTCATTCAAACGACGACACAACAATCTTCACCGTGATTCAAAAATGTATGCGCTGGTGTTGTCCAGTTGTCCTTCTCTTCCCTCCACGCTGGCTCGCATTATGACGTCATAGATGCTCCTGCATCACTAAATAGGACTGATACAGTGTGGTATCCAAGCTGTTAGGCACGAAAAAGTGAATTCATAGCTTAATTTTTCCTTGAGCAATGTTGTTAATGAAGTTTCGGGTAAAATAGACACCTGAAACCGATGAAAATGTCGTGGGAAGCTTCTATTGAAGGCTCGAAACTGGTAAGATTCAATGACTACACGAACCATACTAAATAAAATGCAAAACGACATTTGCGGGACCTTGAAAAGGCCTATTTCACCTCGAACTTACCTAAATGGGAGAAACTGCCGATGCGTAGTCGGAAAAAGGAAATTTAGCAGACTTGTACCACACAGGAATAGTGTGAACTATTTGCCTATATTAAGCCTCGACGATTGTAATAATGAACTATAGACCCATATAAATTTCAAACGTGCCAAGAGAGAAATCTTAACACTACATAATGTTTTGTGCAACTAACCGATTTTCCCAAAGAAGAACTGTCTGTTACATGGGAGAAGGGATCTACGTCATCAGATCTCGGGTGAAATTTTGTCAGCCGTTAGATCTAGAAAAGTTGCACGGGGTTTAATCCCTAGCGTGCAGAGGAGTCACGGAAGAGTCATCGGGAAATCTTTTTCATTGAGGTTTTGTTAAGTCTGAGAATCGAGACCTTGTGGTTCTCGAAATCCCGAGAGCGGATCCTAGCCGTTGATCTTGCAAGACATGTGTCAACATTCTGGGGAGGTCTCGAGATTTTACCATCGAAGATTTTAGGAGTGTAGAACCATTGCATAATGAAATCGCGATTCGCGATTTCCCGATCGGATATATACCGTACATTGTGCATGACGCGTGTCAGAAGATCCCAAAGAGTCGTGGATCGGGAAATCGGGGTTTTCGAAGACAAAGAAACCACGTCGCTGGGAATCGCGATCGACGATATCCCAATAGTGACATAAGCGTGGTGGGACCACTAGAGTCAGAATGGAGGACAAGTGTCCGTCATCTGGGAAGAGTTGATAAATCCATGGGAAAATCCCGACACAATCACAATCATCCATCTGTGGGATAGGTGGCAACAATCGAAAACCATCTGCGTTTGGCCCATTGGGAAATCGGGAATCCTGGGGACATGATGTTTAAGCACTTTGAATTTTCGATCCGCAAAGCCCTGATGAGTGGGGGCCAGTTGTCATCACAACAGAGGAGGAGGACAGAGGCGTAGTGGAGGCCAGCTGTCAGCCAACCGGGGAATTAGGATATCGAGATTTTTGAGGGCAAGGAATACTCGCATGATGGAGTCTCGATTCACGATATCCCGACGAGAGTTATGAACCATCCATCGACGAGGACGCATGGCGTGAGATCATAAATAGTCGGTGTTTGGGGGCATCGGAGTTTTCGAGGGTAAATAAATTGTGCAGCAGGAAATCACGATCCACGATTTCCCGAAGAGATCTGAACCTTTCACGTTGAGGATGCGTGTTGGAGTATCCTGAAGAGTCGGGGTTTCGTATATTGGAGTTTCCAGATTCATGAAACTCTTGCACAATGAAATCACGATCGGCGATTTCTCGACACGGTCAGAGCCATTCAATTGGAGGGACACGTGTCAGAGGATCTGAAGGAGTCAGGATTCGACATTTCAAGGTTTTTGCATACATAGGAATCATTGCATCAGAAGTCACGATTTCGCAATACATGATAGAGCTCACACATGCATCACAGATTGGGAAATCGAGAATCCTAATGATGCGCATGCATTGACATCGTGAACGCCAAAACACCGAAATCCCAATAGGGTGATACAAGGCCACAGTCGCGGAGGCGGTCATATGGACCAAGATCGTAGTAAAAGGGGCTAATGAAGAAAAGGGCCCATCGGGAAAGTTGAGCACAAAATCCTGATAGGAGGGTTTATGGTAACAGGATTGTGAGCATGGTTGTATGGACCAAGGTATAGTTAGAAAGGGGCTAGCTCATAGAGACTGAGCCCATCTCGAATCGGGGTTTGGAGAGGTAAATATTTCGCGACAGGAAAAAGTCCAAAACCACGATACAGAGTCATGGATAAGTCACGGTAGGTGTTGAGGCTGTGACGAGCACGTGGAACCCATGCGTGCCCGAATCCTTGGGTGCTCGTTTAGTTTTTTTTTATTTTTAAAATTGTTAAAAATAATATAAAATAAATTAAATATGTAGTATAAATAATTTACATTAGTGTAATAGTAATTCAACTATGTTATTAAAGTGTAAGGTTAGTCTACCTTGAAGTTGATGTTAACCAAGCTTAGATGCTTAATCTTAACCCAAAACCAAGCCAATTCCCCTGATGGAGTAATGTCTGTTTACAGACAGGTAAAGAAAACTTATGCCCAACCTTGTTTCTAAGTTTAAGTAGCACCAATTTGAAATGTCCTGGAACTCACCCTGACA
>JZKD02S1771706.1:25330-38967 GCA_000966675.3 Picea glauca
GCACACCAAATTGGTGTATGAGACCCCCCTCCATCGAGCGATTTGACTGGTAAAGTCTACAAAGGTATACATACCCTACCCCTCTCTGGATTTGAACATGTGACCTCTTAAGACAAACACATGTTCTTAACCATTAGGCCAACTCAGGCTGTATTAATAATAATAATCTATTTTTAAGGTCACGGCCAAGCGAGCACACCAAATTGGTGCATGCCCAGCGATTTGACTGGTAAAGTCTATGAAGGTATACATACCCTACCCCCTCTAGATTTGAACCTGTAACCTCTTAAGAGGAAACACATGTTCTTAACACATGTAATATCCTTTATAACATTATAAAGGATATTATATTATAAAAATTTAAAAATATTAATATTAAAATTCATTTTAATATCAAAATATTTATTTTCTTATATTTTTTAATATCTTGGTTGTTGATCAATCCCATGTGTCCTTGAAATTCATTTTATCATTTTAATATCAACATATTTATTTTCATGTTAATTTTTTAATATCTTGGTTGTTCATCTATTCTATTTCTCCTTGAATATAGTAAAAAGAGATTATTTAATTATTTTTTTAATTTCTTGGTTGTTCATCTATCTCATCTCTCTTTGAATCTAGAAAAAGAGATTATTTAAATTTTTTTTAATATCTTGGTTGTTCATCTATTCCATCTCTCCTTGAATCTAGTAAAAAGAGGTTATTTAATTATTTTATAAGAGGTTATTTAATTATTTTATAATTTTATATTTTTTTCATTTTTTTTTAAATAAATAAATAAAATGAACATAACTTATAATTTTTTATATATTTATCTATTAAAATTTAATTGTTTTTTATCCTTTATCTTTTAAAAAAATAAAAATAAAAATATTTATAAAATTCAACTTATGTTGGTTTAACCATGGAATATGAAAAATAATATTGAAATATGCAAATAAAAACACTTATAAAATAATTAACAAATGAATCTAAAATCCACATTAAATAAATTTAAACTAACTAATCCTTCTAGGCTATGTAAATGCTTACTAAATTCATAATTTCTAGCCTAGTGCTTCTTAGGCTAGTTGTACAACGACCATTTTGCACAACACTAAACTTACTATTGTAAATAACTATTATTTTGGGACATTCCATTAAACAACTTTCATAATTTGATACGAACACCTCTGCACGTTTCAGAGATGTGGAAAGCTTTTGGCCGTTGATTTTTACATACCTGAAATTCAATCTGATGGCATTTACATATTGAAATAAAGTACTTAAAAAAGATCACGAGACAACACACGTGACAGCCTAGGCTCATCGTCGAAATTGAGGCGCGAATTGAACGTGGCATTAGGGAATCGTTTTCTCGTTAGCGTTGTGATTTGAACATAGAATAGTGCCTTCAATGAATCCTCATATATGTCTCATTTCCATCCACACATCCAGATGCAAATGATGTAGAAATCGGTGCAAATGGAAAATGTTTCCTAGTGTCCAGCAGCGAGCCTCCCATTCCCATGCAAAATTCACAGCCGATCAAGACAAAGAACAATGGATATTCAACGATGTTTCCTTACACGGGATGCAGAGAAACATCGATTTATTGGGCCTTCACTGATTTCAACCTTGATATGATTTCAACTCTAGCAGATCATTCCATAAATGCACTCAAGTTATAGCGCGGTTCCACCCGTTAGAGGCAGGAGCTTGCTGCTTTGCAGCTAATCTTGTTATTTCATGCAATTCAAAACTTAATCAAGTTATGAAATTAGCATCTCCATCTTCGTATTTTTTGAGAATGGAGAATTAGTACTCCATTGATCCTTGGTTCACATGGAAAGTTATGTTCTTCCCCGCCTAGTCACACAACGTACTGTAACAAATAGCATTACTTCAAACATCAACCCATGAACATCACAACTATTAATAGGATAAATTTATCTATAAGCTATAGAATGTCCAAAATGTAATTGGAAAGTAAATTACCATATAAACATAAATATAGTAAGGAATAGGAAATTTTGTAGAAAGTTTGGAGTGGAAATTCTATTCATCATGAGGGAAAGAATTAAGAATTTAAATGATAAAGTAAGGATAAAGTGAAGCCATAACAATTGAGGGAAAATGCTTATAATTCAAAATATCAAATGATTTTAATTTTATATTAAACAAATTATTTGAGGTTTTGAACAAGAATAGTACTTCTTTGCGATTTTGAAAGAGATATTTTATTTCAAACATTATATCTCTGCGGTTTTGCACGAGAATGACACTTTAACACTTCTTTGTGGTTTCAAACATTTTTTGATGGGAACACTCTCTGCGGTTACTCTTGGTGATGTGAACCATAATGCTTCTTTGTGTTTTTGAACTCTCGTTGATGGGAGTAATGTCTGTGGTTTTGAACTCTCGGTGACAGGAATAATCTCTGTAGTTTTGAAATTTTTTATGGGAATAATGTTGGTGTTGGGAAGTATCACTGTTTCAGTCCATGCTTGTGCGCACACTGACCTTCTTAACACTTGGGGGTTTGAGACCTAGGGTTCACCCACAATGTCTCCAACAAAAACCCCTAAGCACCAACATATCAATCATCGTCCAATGTAGAGGAAGGTCTCACCCGAGATGCATATAGGATGGCATAGAACATATGGTATTGTGTCAGGGATGGAGGATTAAACTTACAAAACAGTGTGGTAAATGGAATCCATGTAATTCATATATGATAATCTAATAAGGACTAAAAACTAAAACAATACACACACAGTATATACACATTCATAACAGACACAAGATAGAATAGAATTGTTGGGTCTTTATTACTAGACGTATTCCATCAGATTAGAGATATACATTGTGTTGAATAACTGAGTTGAACAACCATAAGACTTCATCTCATTACTATATAAATGGTTGGAATACAAGAGAATGCACCTTGCACTGAGCTTTAAGATTTAGAAAAAACTAAAGACACGGGAGAATTCTCCATACAGTACAAGATTACAATAAGCTAACTCATAGCTCTTGGATTGGTGCCTTCAAAAACTAGCCAACATATTTTATGAGTGAGAGCTCTCTTTTATATTTTTTTCTGCTGGGGAGTGTTGTCTCTCTCTACTCTACTCCACTCACTTGTCTAATCTAACGACCTCACACGCTTTTGGTACCTTCCAAGGCTTCAAATAGGTTCTATACATCAAGGGAAATCTTAAATTCCTGGCTAGATCATCTTCTGGCTTCCCCACATGTTCATCTACTACTGGAAGTAATCATTCCAGGAGATATCCTGGTGATTCATTTCTTGCTTCTGACGAGCATCTTCTTGGTTTCAAGTGCAACTGACAAAACTCAGACCGACGTGATCTACTGAAAAAACTTGAACTGATGCACCCTTGGAAACCTTTAGACTTGATGCACTGCTAACAAAACCCAGTATGATGCATGCTATGTGGAATTTGCACAAAATTGGATGAGCGTGCACAACTTTAATTTGTGCACACGTGAAAAACTGGACCCAAAACTTTGGGTGCCAACAGGCCCCCACCACTATTACCTAGTGTTAGCGATCAAACGCACTAGCAATTTTTTGAAGAATGATGCCTAATCTTGCAGGGAACTTTTGACTGCCTTCCCGAACTCCAAATGAATATTTGAAATTACCATTGGAAATCTTAGGATTTCTAGATGTCAATCGACTATTCAAGCATGTAAAACGGACTCTCCACGACTTAGAAATTCGATTTTTCCTAAGGCAGTTTATTTCTGGAAAACCTGCCTTTTTGGTGGTTTAGGCGAACACGATGATTGTTCATTAACCACCGAAAGTAGTGCTTTCAGTAGTTGATCCACCCAAAAGTCTTCTATGTTAACCACCGAAAGCCTATTACTGCCAGAATGACCAAATTTTTGCCCAGATCGGGATTTTTTGAGTTGGAATGGTTTGAAACCTCTTCGACTGGACAGTTGTTGAATTATCAAATCAGATCCAATAGCTATTTTTTATGGATAAGGGAAAGAAGAGGTGTTTTAATCATTTTTTGTATCTTTTTCAAAGGCAGAAAATCAGGATTTTGGCACACCTCAGCAAATTCGAATTTTATCTCTTGGAAGAGTCATCAGCCAGCCTTGGGAGGCTATCCTGCACTACACCAGCACTCAACAAGAGAGGAAGACCATGAAATCTAGGATTGACCTCATTTTGGGGGATCATCCCACATCTTTTGCAACTAAATTTTGATTTACTATCTTTAGTATATTTGATCCTTGTTTTCAAGATCTCAGAACTGCTTTGTAAAGCTATAAAGCTAAGGGTAGAATATGAACCAAGGGTTCGACTTTGAAGACTTTTTTCATATTATGTAACTCAAAACTTCTCATTTTCATATGGAGTAATACAAGCTTCTTTTGCCATAACTTGTTCAGATTTCATCTTCTTTTCTATTCTGTACTTGCACCTGGATATTATATTCATGTTGTTATGCTTGTTTATGCCCGATAATTGTCGTCTTATCACTGCATTCATAAGTTTAACTTTGCAAGTATTCCTGTGATTATTGTAATTGGCCATTCATATATGATTTATATGTGATTCTGCTGATATAATAGTTATTTCTTCATTCATCCCCTTATTTGTAAACTCTCTGAACATTTTTGGTTGAAGGTGTTGTCCATCTAGATGTGTTTATGTATAATTTGAGTGAAGAAGTGATTCAGTCCTCCGACTTGATCCAAACCCACACTTTTTATTGAGAAAATAGTTACCAAAAGATTAAGTTACCAGGAATCTCTGACTTACAGCCTAGGAGATTTTCCTGGAGTGATAACAAATTGGCACCGTTGTCGGGGAGAGAGTACTGAATCTCAGCTTCCTTGGGAGAACGACACAACAGATCTAGTTCTTGATGATAGACAAGAAGTAGACACTATTGGTTGTACATCATCTATCTGGCGACTCCATGAAGGGTGAATTCAGTGGCGATTCCATTGTTCAGAAATCTGTCGGTGACTCCACTGGTATGAAATGGAAAAGATCTTAGCTAAGAGGTATGCTTTCTGTGATTTTTTAGATATAGCCGGTTTTCCACATCCAATGTCGACTATAATTGAATGGGATGATTATCTTCCGAGATTCAGAGGAATCCAGAATGATCATCTCGATAAGCACTTATTCAATTTTCATAAGTGCATGCTTGAACATGGTTTTGTTCACGAAGATGTCTTGATCAAGCTGTTCAAATTTTCTTTAGAAGAAAATGCCCGTGAATGGTGTCAATCTCTTCCTAATGTTAGTATCCATTCTCTGAAGGATTTTCATGTGGATTTCAATTCATATTACGAGAAGTTTTACTCAGTTGATCTTATTTTTGATAACTGTTGTAAAGAATCTGCATTCCACATTCAACATTCAGTTATTATTTCTTCTGATTGTGAAGATGTTGGTGATAGTCATATTGTAGACACATTTGTCATTGATTCAAATGTCTCTTATAGTTTTGACTATGGGATTAAGGAGGCTTCAGATTTTGATAAAGAAGTTGTTGATATGAATTCAGTATCCCAAGAAATTCAGAAGCAGTTGTTCTTGACTTTACCATCGATACCCATCATTCTTGATCTGGAATCTGCAGTAGATATCAAACAATCCATGATTAGTACAGAAATCAGTCTACAACCATTTTTCAGATTTACAGATAGCTGAAAGTGACAGCCTTCATGCGAAAGAGAATACCCAGAGATTTTTTTATTTTCAGATCAAACAACAGGAAGAGGTTTTTCTTTACAGCTTCGTTGATCCTTTTGATGATTATTGCGAGTCTTTGAGTAGAACATATGTCATTTTGTTTTTGAAGGAAGGTTGGTTTTGTTTCCCTTTCAAACTCCATTTCTGTATGCTATGGTTTCTAATATTTTTCAAGTCAAGATCAAGCATGATATCAGTAAATAAGTTTCTTACTTGGCTGCATTGGAAATTTAGTTTTACTTGATCAATCTACCTCTACTAGTTAGAGTAGGAATAGATAGAAAATAAGCTCGTCATCGAGCATGAGATCCTTTTCAGTCTAGTAGTTTGCAGCAGGAACTTGTGTTCAACATTTTATTACAGTTTGAATAAGTTGTAGGAATGGATGAGGAGATTTGAGCAAATGGCCTTGTATTTTGGCCTTGATGTAGTCTAGAGCATGCATCTTATTGTCCTTTCTGCTCTACAACTGCGATTTATAAATTCCCTCTGTTTATTTTTGTTATTCTCGACTGGTTTTGTTTATAAGTTCTAGATTGGAACAAAAGACCAGTAGGACATTGCGGGTCTTGACGGGGTGTGTATACGCCATGACTATTAAATGCTTYAGTATCTAAAAGAGGCCYAGTATTGTTTGCAGTCCTATACKGAGAATAAGTTGCTTGGTTATGAAGGAGAAACAACTATGTATGCTCAACACCATGAAATGCATCACCAGACAGTGGTGGTTTTGAATAGCCCYGAAYTGTTTAGGGGTGCAAACATTCRYTRGTGACATRAATGCAAGTAGTGGTAGCTCTACATTTTTTGACCCTTGTATTACCAGGTTCTTCATTCACACCTTCCAATACTCCAGCAAGTATTTGTATGGACAGAATTCATAAAATATGTTGTCAGACCTGCAACTGGTATATCAAGGATTGGAGATGTTGTTGTTATTTTCTCATTATTTGTTGGGCGCTTAACAACTAGTTTGTTTTCTATCACCCTCATTATATCTTACTACCCCACAGATAGCTCACATAAAGTCCACACATGAGAAGAATTTGGCAAATGCGGTGAAGCTTCCCCCTCAAACTGAAAGGGAGTTTCTTCATCCAAAAGTTCCAACTTTAGTATATGGCTCTGTCCCTTCAGATTGCCCTTTTGCCTGTCCTAATGAGGGTTGTGAAAAATGCTACATACATGAGTATAAATTAAATCTTCATCTCAGAAGAGAACATGCAGGTTATGCTTTTAAAGAAAATGGAAGGCATGGTATTGATAGTGAAGATGAAATGGATTAAGGAAGTGACCAAGATGCAAATGTAAGGAATCTTCATAGAAATTTTTTGAATGCGTCTGTTGTCGATTTAAATACGAAAATGAGTTCCAGATCAATTGTGGAATCAAAACAGCCAAGGAAGGGACATCCTCAAGAAGGCACAGAAGAGAGCAAAAACCAAACCTGTAAAAAAGACTGGAACATCGTCAAAGCAACCAAAATCTTCTCAGTATAAATGAAGTAAGGAAATTTTTTGAGTTTCTGAAGTTTTGTTACAGCCTTTGGTGGCTTAGGAGAACAAATGATTTTTCATTAGCTACCAAAAGGCAGAGCTTTTGGCAGTTAACGTTTTCAAATTTTGTCTCTTTAACGACCAAAAGCACAGAAATAGGGCAGAACGCTACAAATTTTGCACAGATCCAATTTTTCTTAATCTGAATACCATGAGAAGAGTTCCTAACGATAGATGATAATTAATGGAATTATTATCAAGTTTCATTTCTAATTTTGAAGGTGTCTAGCAAGGAGGAAAGATTGAATTGGTTACCTGTTTTTGGCAAAAAAATGTTGTCTTTCTACCAATAGTGGAAAACTTGATTCTTCACAAAGCCTATGGAGATCTACTACAACTGTAGAATATTTTGAAGACCAGGAAGATTTTTTAGATAAGAGCATGGGTCTTTTGATGAAAATACTTGTGGCACACCTTCGCCTCCTTCAGAACAAGGGGCTTCAATTGGTGTTGTTGTTGTGGCTTCAGTAGCAATTCCACCTCATGGAAAGAAGATTGTGACATTTGCATTAGCATGGGATAGTCCGGAAGTCAGATTTCCTAGTGGAAAATCATATAAAAGACGGTATACCAAATTTTATGGATCTGATGGAAATGCGGCAACAAATCTTGTTTGGGATACCCTCATTGAGCATCGAAATTGGGAGTCAGCTATAGAAAGTTGGCAAAGACCTATACTACAAGATGATAAACTCCCATTGTGGTGTCGAATTTTAATTTGTAGATCACCCAACAAACATTTCATTTGGCGTGTGATATGGCCGAGTAGAGATGTTTATTTAGACCTCACTGTCACGGCCAGTTCAAGTGAATATGATGAGTACAGACCACTCCGTTCAGAACTGTTCAGGAGTCCACTGGTTTCATTCATTTATGGGAGTGTTTTAATTCTCATCCAGTTATGCATTGAGTCCTGGTATTTCTAACGGCCCGTGAATTTCTCATTCAAAACGTATTTTTAAAATTTCAGATCCGTTCAAGGTGGCTAAAGAATGGTCGAAAGTTTGGAAAATTCATCATCCACGTGCGCATTCAGTTAACATTCATCATCAATCTCGATTCTGTGTGATTAATACTTGAATTACTCTCAGCTCAAAACTCGTTTACTGTTTGATTGAGTCACATTTCTTTGATAAGTCATGTTCATGCTTAAATTCTGCCTAAATTGACTGGAGTTACCTATAATCACTCTGCATCCCAGGTTTTCATACTAGAACTCTAAGTCCTGCTATTTATCATCAATTTATCCTTGATCATACACATGTCACTCGAATTGAGTCGTATCTTCAGCTTTCAATTGCGCTCTTAATTACATATTTGGTCGTTGAGTTAATTCATAAGTTGAAACCCTGACTCAGTTTTTATTGCCTAAAATTACTCCTAATTGCTGAGTTACAATTTTATCTATCGAATTAGAGTCTATTATCTCAACCAACTCACTTTTTCAGTTTGATTACCTAATATCTAACTCTGTTTGCTGAGTCATAATTCCTTTGTTGAGTCATACCCTTGATCCTCGACATATCCTTTCTGTTTCGTGAGAGAGAAAATTATGTCTATCAATTGCACTCATATCTCTTGGATTTGAGGGACACATCAGCATTTACTATCATGTCAAAGTCTGGACCAGCTTTGAGGGCCGAGATTGATGGAGTTTGGTATCTGGAAGCCCATCCAGATGTAGCAGAGTTTTTCAAACAAGCACGAATATTTGCATACTGTGAAAAGTTGACCAGTTTTCATCAACAGGTGGCCGATTTCTTTGCAATTGCATACGATGGAAGGTCTGTTAAGATAGGGAAGCATGAATTTATCATAGATGAAGCTTCTATTGCAGAATTTACAGGTCTTCCTAGAACAGGAGACTGCTGGTTTAAATCCACAGTGCCATCAAATATTGAATTCCGATCTTATCTATTACCCATTCACAAAGACCTGATTTGGAAGAAGGATATCCCCATGTAATTTTTGGAGCCACAGTGGTAGGCACTGTTAAAGGCAATATTTCTCTATGTTACTTGTGGGGGACGATACAACAGAGTAATGATTTATCATTTTAAGCTTCTAAATCATTTTACAGGTAGAGAACCCATCAATTTACCTTTCTTCTTTCACAAAACTCTCACTAAAATGTCAAGACAAGTTAAGGTCAAGCCAACTAAAGTCTCTAGCAAACTATCTCACCAAGGGCTTATTACCCTTCTTGTCAAAGAAGCTTTGAAGAAGAAACAGGTTGATTGGGGTTTCTTTCTCTTTTGGAATGAATTTCAAACCGAGGGACCACCAGAAGAAGAAGCTAAGAAGATCAGTGGCAGGAAGATAATCATGCCTAAAAGAAGTCAGAGAAAAAGGAGAGCTATATCACCTTTACCACGGCATGAAGAACCTTCTTCATCCAAAATGAAAAGATCAAAGAGGAAGTTGCATTTTGACAAGGCAGAAGATGTACCTATAAAGGGTAATCCACTCAACTTACCCTATTTTGGCTCAGATCCAGAAACAGAGTAGAAAGATGAGCCTGGTACACAGCAGCAACCTATAGAGGGTGAACAGTATCCTTATCTTCCTACTCCTACACCTGTAGAGGAGCAGAGACCTACAGAGATAGGGAAGTCTTCTACTGAACCTACTGTATATAAATCCAGCAAGATAAATCAGTTGTTGAAAGAGTTGTACAACTTGAAACATTCAGAAAAAAAAGTCAAGTTGAAAAATGCACAACTCTTGGATAGAAACGTTGAGCTTTATGACAAGAGCCAAGAAATAAAATAAAAAAACATAAGAAAACAATTGAAAGAAAATGCAACTTTATACAGGAAACCCAGGCTTCTTAGGATACAACTGAAGGAACAGACAGTCCCAGCAATCTCAAAACTTAATCAAGTTATGAAATTAGCATCTCCATCTTCGTATTTCTTGAGAATGGAGAACTAGTACTCCATTGATCCTTGGTTCACATGGAAAGTTATGTTCTTCCCCGCCTAGTCACACAACGTACTGTAACAAATAGCATCACTTGAAATATCAACCCATGAACATCACAACTATTAATAGGATAAATTTATTGATAAGCTATAGAATGTCCAAAATGTAATTGGAAAGTAAATTACCATATAAACATAAATATCCTAAGGAATAGGATTTATGCAAGAAATTATAAAGTTGGTTATTATGCTGTTAGAATTTTTTAGTAGTAAATTTTGTAGAAAGTTTGGAGTGGACATTCTACTCATTATTAGGGAAAGAATTAAGAATTTAAAAGATAAAGGATAAAGTGAAGCCATAACAATTGAGGGAAAGGAAAAAGAGTCGTTGCCTATAAATGCTTATAATTCAAAATACCAAATGATTTTAATTTTATATTAAACAAATGTATCTGTTGTTTTGAACAAGAATAGTACTTCTTTGCGGTTTTGAAACAAATATTTTATTTCAAACATGCATGAGAATAACACTTATTTGTGGTTTCAAACATTTTTTGATGGGAACACTCTCTGCGGTTACTCTTGGCGATGTGAACATTAATGATTTTTTGTGTTTTTGAACTCTTGTTGATGGGAATAATGTATGTGGTTTTGAACTCTCGGTGACAGGAATAATCTCTGTAGTTTTGAAATTTTTTATGGGAATAATGTTGGTGTTGGGAAGTATCACTGTTTCAGTCCATGCTTGTGTGCACACTGACCTTCTTAACACTTGGGGGTTTGAGACCTAGGGTTCACCCACAATGTCTCCAACCAAAATACCTAAGCACCAACATATCAATCATCGTCCAATGTAGAGGAAGGTCTCACCTGATATGCATATAGGATGACATAGAACATAAGGTATTGTGTCAGGGATGGAGGATTAAACTTACAAAACAGTGTGGTAAATGGAATCCATGTAATTCATATATGATAATCTAATAAGGACTAAAAACTAAAACAATACACACACAGTATATACACATTCATAACAGACACAAGATAGAATAGAATTGTTGGGTCTTTATTACTAGACGTATTCCATCAGATTAGAGATATACATTGTGTTGAATAACTGATTTGAACAACCATAAGACTTCATCTCATTACTATATAAATGGTTGGAATACAAGAGAATGCACCTTGCACTGAGCTTTAAGATTTAGAAAAAACTAAATACACGGGAGAATTCTCCATACAGTACAAGATTACAATAAACTAACTCATAGCTCTTGGATTGGTGCCTTCAGAAACTAGCCAACATATTTTATGAGTGAGAGCTCTCTTTTATATTTTTTTCTGCTAGGGAGTGTTGTCTCTCTCTACTCTACTCCACTCGCTTGTCTAATCTAACGACCTCACACGCTTCTGGTACCTTCCAAGGCTTCAAATAGGTTCTATACATCAAGGGAAATCTTAAATTCCTGGCTAGATCATCTTCTGGCTTCCCCACATCTTCATCTACTACTGGAAGTAATCATTCCAGGAGATATCCTGGTGATTCCTTTCTTGCTTCTGACGAGCATCTTCTTGGTTTCAGGTGCAGCTAACAAAACTCAGACCGACGTGATCTACTGAAAAAACTTGAACTGATGCACCCTTGGAAACCTTTAGACTTGATGCACTGCTAACAAAACCCAGTACGATGCATGCTCTGTGGAATTTGAAAAAAATTGGATGAGCGTGCACAACTTTAATTTGTGCACATGAGAAAAACTGGACCCAAAACTTTGGGTGCCAATAGGCCCCCACCACTATTACCTAGCTTGTCCTCGATCAAGCTATTGACGTTCGAAGGGAAAAGAAAAAAGAGTAAAAGAAAATCATTGTTCGACGAAACTAACTATTGGGAGGGTCGGACCTAAGTAAGAGAAAATCATCAGAGTAGGATGGAGATGCCACTTGACTCAGGTCTGGGGATTAGAAAGGTAGGGGTGAGGGTGGGAGATGGAGTTAGAGTGCATGAGGTTAGATGTGTCAAATAGAAAATTGAACTCATGACATTGCGGGAGGTATTGTCACATAATATGGGGGACACGAGGAAAAGGGAAAAGTGGGTTGTATAAAGAGACATGAGTCTCGAAGATGTAGAAGGAGATGATAAAGCTAAGGGAAGTGAATAAATCATGCTTCATCACTGAAGGGGATGAATCATGGGATGGGTTGAACAAATGATCCCACTGGATCAATGGAGGGGATGAAGCATGAAGAAAATTAGCAGTGGAAGGAAAGATAAGTAAGTAGAGTAGAATATCTATCGAGCAGTGGTTGTTACAATGTTAAGAAGTCGAAGAACACATCCCGAAAGAGTGGTGTAATTGGGCCATGAACTCAATGAAGGGTGGGGAAAATAGAACTTGTAGAGAAACTAAGACCGTGACGTGGAGTAATTTCTCCGCCAAATATGGGGGGGGGAGAAGGGTTATTTATATAGGTTAAAAAGGGATAATAGGGCATTGATGAGATGAGTGTGATAGAGGTGATGTGTTAAAGACAACATAGATGATGGTGGTGGAGAGATCCCAATGTTGATTTGTTTTCCTGATTATATGCTTGGTTGAATGAAGTATTATAATAGATGTTGTACCAATAAGTGGTGAACTATGTCAAACTTATATTGTTGTTCCCAATGGATAAATGTCACTTCCAGGAAATCCATCTAGTACTTAGATTGAATTGTTGTTAGGGATCAATGCTAGTACTTGTGGGATAGGGGTAATCCTGCTTTGAATATCTCGAAAGGAGAGAAATTTGCCCTGTAATCTTGTCTATATGTGTAAATTGAGTCAAATGATTGTTGAGTGTGTTAGGGTCCTATAAATATAGGTAATATGTTTGTTCAATTATCCATTTTGGATATGTGTTGGTAAGGTTTATCATATGAATCACTAGGTGTCATAGCCTAAAAAAAATTTTATCCAAACAACCATTTAGCTTTTGAAGTATGATGGCCAAAACAAAGTATGGATCTTTGAGACATTTTTTGCATATAAAATTTGGTTCAGATAAGGTTGCAGGTGTTTTCATGGCATAATGCTCAGGAGCATATTTTCAATGGTATATCTAGTGCTTCAGACCAACATCTAGATCAAAAGGTTAGAAAACAAATTATGTTTCTTATGTTTCACAATGCATATGTTTTTAACCAAAATTGACAAGAAAGTTTCTCTTATAGCGCATAAAATCTGCGCATATTTTCCCTAGCGGTATCGTCCCTCCTCCCGATCAATGAACCTCATTTGTTTTCTCCCCCCCCCAACCTACCTACCTTTATCGGTGGAGGGGGGTTCCGAAAAGTTGTTTTCCCCCACTCCGGCCCCACCTAACGTGGCATTCCCTCATCGTTTCACATCCCCCCCTGCCCACTCTAATTACCACACA
>JZKD02S1771706.1:38993-52430 GCA_000966675.3 Picea glauca
AACTCACTCTCAATACCGCTCACCTTCCCGCCTCTACTCCTCCTCTCCCTACACGACACTTGTCCCCACACCTTCTATCTGTTATCCCTGTGACCCTTCCCCCATGACCATTAGATTGTTAGCAGTCCCTTAACAGTCCCCCACCCTAATAGATATCCCTGCACATATAAAAAAAAAAATGTATTCCCCCCCCACGTTACACTAGTTTTTTGACTGAGAACCCGTGAAGACCGAGAAAATCTTAATGTCAGACTACCACCGCCATCAATTATCTTCAACTGCAAGCTAATTTCCCATTGAAGTTATTCAAATGATGATGAAAGGAAAAAAATGACAGAAATAGAGCTCAAAGAGATAAATGGAAAAGAAATCAGTATGAGAGGAAAATAAGCATATTTTGTGGAGATAGTTTCAACCTCATTCTAAATTTCAGGGGCATGAAGACACCTAGCAGGAGAAGATCATCAGTCAATGAACCAATTCCATATTTCAATGCACAATACTTACACGCAGTTCAATATTTGCAGTAGATAAATTAGATATATTATTTTATCTTAAATTTTATTATGCATACTTTTCTATAAATAGCCACGGTCAATGACAATTCACTTAAAAGTTTGAACAAAAGATTAGAAATAGTATATTTCGAAAATATCTACATGTTTGTAATAATTGTTTTTCATATTTTTCTAGAAAATGTTGGAGAATATTTTGTAAATCAGTTCCTTTTTGGAATGTGATATTCGTTTAGCCGAAGGTCTATAAATATGTTGTAATAAGACTTATAAGTGGTTGGGACTTGTTTTGAAGGACCGGACTAGTATTGTAAAGAAGCCCACAGAGACACCATTGATCTAATTTTCCAATAATATAATGCAATTATTACAAGATACTTGTGTCAACTTTATGGGTGAAGTGCATTTTTCCTTGTTAATTTGTTTTCTTCTGTTATCACTATTGTTTCCTAAATTCTAATTTTTTTATTTTTTTTTTACTGGGGGAATCGGTAACTGGTGGTTCTCGTACTCGCATGACATGGAGTCGATCCCTGTCGGCTACTACTATAACCCCAGGTGCAACCACCCAACCTGCAAGAATGGCGCACGAGTAAATCCGGGTGAGAATCGAACATGAGACTTCATTTTACAAATTTCCTTCCATTTACACGGCATTTGCCAATCCGTCTACACCCGTGCAGGCTAAATTCTAAATTACTCTAAGAAGATAAATGACATAATTTGTTTAAATGTACACTCTGTCTCTGGCTTAAGAATATTTTTTGTGTTTTCCACTGAAGATTAAAATTAGAATTCTTAATTGCTCTATTTTTTATTGGATTTCTAGACCTTTCATCTCCTCCATTCCTTAAATATTTGAGGATCCAGTGAATTTGCCTACCCTGCCCTGCAATATTAGCCTGTTAAACCTTGTATTTGATCAATTCAAAATCGTGAATCCATTTTACCAATGACCCATCTTCACTATTCCAACCAAACAATTCAAATCAAACAAACAAACAAACCCTAAACTATCATAACTAGCCTAATGTTTTAATCTAAACAAACCTAAATCGTACAGAGAGATCTCTCTCTGAAGCTGGCGGGGCTAGATCCCATATTCCAAAGTGGTTTTGTGGTTACCTCTGTCATTTCTTTCACAGCCTTAAGAAATTACAGAGCGATAACATAGTGGCGACCATACTGGGGAAGAAAGGTTAATCTTCCTCAGGAAAGAGTATCAAGTTTTTAGATTTGATTGTTGATGGTGGATAGTAATCAGACATAGGAAGGATGAAATCATCCACCTGGTGACTCCATTATCATTTATATCCAGATGAAAGAATATCATGGCGACTCCATTATTAGAAAGATTCACTGCTTGAGACGTTCATTAATGACTCTACTGGGCTAATGAAGAACTTAGAAGATGATAATATCATTTAAAGGTATGCATGTTTAGATTTTTCATATATTTATGGTTTCCCAAATCCTTTACCCAAGGATGAATATTTTTTGAGAAATGGTCCAAAATTTAATGGAGATGATACGAGTTTGACTTGGAAACATTTATCAATTTTTTGTGATTTCACTGAGCTTCTTAGAGTCAAACATGAAGATGTTTTCCTTAGATTGTTTCAGGATTCGTTCCAAGGATGTGTAAAAGTTGGGTTGAAGGTTTGCATGTTGGATCTATTAGAACTATTACAACTTTATGGATTGTCTTTTTGGAAACATGGATGGAGGGGACAGAATTTGTGGCAGACTCTCCTTCCATTCAAAGCTTTATGGAATGGAACGATATGTGCATTGAAGATGGATGTGATGAAAACTTTGTTGTATGTTTATCTTCTTATTTAAAGTCCTGGAAATGTAGCTCAAAAGCCAATATTCAGTTTTTTGATGAATTTGCCAAAGATATGGAAAGAGAGCTCAAAGATTTAAAAGTTTAGGAAACACCTCAAATTCCTCCATTTCTGAGTATTCCTTGTGATGTTTTATGTTACCAGAAGAAAGATTACACATGGCTACCTTCGCCCTTTGATTTGGGAGATCAACAAACAAATTTTAACAACCATGATTTATATGACCCTATGGATGAATATATGGAAATATTTTTTAGTTTAATTTCACAGTCGTACCTCCACTGTGACAAGCAAAAGTATTATGAGTTTCCCTTTCCATCACAAATTCTAGTGTTTACTCTACTCAAGCACAATCAAGAAGTACAATTATGTGAGCAACTACTTGACTGGATTTACTGGAAATTTGAGATCACTTAATTCAATAGTTTTTATGTGATCCGAAATCGAATTCAGAAGACTATCAGGGCATGAAAAATGCTCAAAAATTAAAGTTCTCGGAATCCGACGAAACCAACACCACTACGTCCGGCTCGTCTTCCTGATTCCGGTGGTATAATTTTTATGTCAAACGGAGTCCGTATGAAGAAGATATCGCATTCTGTCCACCGAGCCAAACAGGCAAAATTTTGGGATGCTGACTGTACCTGTCCGTACATTCTATACAGGACACGTGTCAGTCCGTACAGGACATGTGGCACGTCTGTACAGGTGACGTGGCAGCACCAGAGGATGACACGTGGCAGGTCCGTACGGTGACATGTGGCAGGTCTGTACAGGACACGTGGCGGCTCCAGAGCGTGACACGTGGCAGGCAGTTTTGGCATTTATGGCATACGATTGGACCAATCCCGAGGTGACACGTGTCACCATTGGAAGGGTGACACGTGGAACGGGATGATGTCAGCATCGTACGGCAGATGATGTGGCAGGCTTACATGGCGGATGACGTGGCGATGACATGGCAGGTTCTGATTGGTTGATGGTTGTCGAATCATTTGTTGACACGTGGCATCTTTCTGAGCGAATGATAGGGTGCCACATCGCCCAATCATGGGCTGCCACGTGGCACCCCAGTTTTGGCTAAATGGCCTATGTCAAAAATATGGGAGTCGACCGGATTCGAACCGGCGACCTTCCCTCCGGGCTAAGCTTTAACAAAGTTCTCCGACCATTGCGCCACATAATGTTACTTATTAACTTTACGGGCTTTATTGTATTTAAAGTTGGAGGTTGTATTTTTTTGAAAAATGGGCGGGCCGGGGCTTAGCCCCGACCCATATTATATACCATAAATCATATGTTATAAAAACATAACATATGCGCGCGGGTTTTTATATGTGTTGCAACGGTTGTGTTAATATAACCGTTACCATATGCGCGCGGGGAATTTAAACGTTAGCCCAATGGTTATACGGTTATGCAGTTGGCGGGGTGGTTTAACGGTTAGGCCACGGTTTTAAAAACCGTTACCATGTGACCAGTGCCAACGAATGGAGCTAGCGCATAGCGCTTGGTTTTATTGGTCCATGTAACTGTGTAAAAGGGGGCGCACGCCCGAGCTTGGGGGATTAGCCCATTATTTAACTACATTATGGTTATAAAGTGGGTTTATAACCACTTTTTGTAATTTTTAATGTAATTAATCCATTTTTAAGGGTTATTGGGCATTTTTAGAGCCTAAATTCGTGGAGGAAGTTGGAGAGGGAAAACTGACTCCCCCACTATTTAACCAAGGTCAGTTTGAGGCCAAGCACACAGCTTTTGAGAGCAATTTCAGAGCAGAGATGTTGAAGCAAGCTAAGTCAAAGCCAGTTTGAGGCAGGAAGACCGTTGAGGAGGAGATGTTGTTGGACGATTTCTGAGAGCTCGGGACATCCGATTCAGGTGCCGTAAGTTGTGCATGGTCCCAGAGATCTGAGAGAACAAGACCAGATCATTCTAGAGACCATTTGGCATTGTAAATATGTACTAATAAGCTTTCAAAAAGAAATAAAAAAGCCTCCCCCACAAGAGA
Source organism: Picea glauca (assembly GCA_000966675.3). Classification (NCBI taxonomy): domain Eukaryota; kingdom Viridiplantae; phylum Streptophyta; class Pinopsida; order Pinales; family Pinaceae; genus Picea; species Picea glauca. The sequence goes on from JZKD02S1771706.1 coordinate 43,370, forward strand.
AAAGGCCCGGAGACGTAGGCAAAGTTTCCGAACTCCGTTATCAACCTTTGTGTATAATGGTTTGTTGTTTTTCATTATGTTTTCAGATCTGAAAATATGTTAATGGCTGTATAATACATTTCTTTTCTCGCTCTTTCGTTAAAGTTTCCCAATGATCAATTAATGCATGCGAATAAAACTCAACCATAGTCATTTCGAAAAATCCTGACGGATCATTATGTGAGCAACTACTTGACTGGATTTACTGGAAATTTGAGATCACTTAATTTAGCAATTTTCATCGACATATTAGAGTAGGATTGTGTACATAAATAATCTCTACTTTTTTAGCATTCTTTTCAATTTCGGTTTGCAGCATAGCTTTCATATTTAGAGTATAGTTTATATTTAGAGTGAATTTGATTCAATTGAGGATTGGAGCACATTATCAACTGGTTATCAATTTTAGAGGTTTTATGGCAGAGCAGGTTGTAGGCTTGGGATCTTCCTAATGGATCAGGTTACTAGTATACGGTGTTTGTTAGCACCTCACTAGGAGGATGCCATTCCCATTAGAGTCATTGTTAGGGTCCTATAAATATAGGTAATCTATATGTTCAGTTATCTATTTTGGAAATCTGTTGGTAAGGTTTAGCCTATGAATCACTAGATGTCATTGCCTAAAAGTTTGTTGATCCAAGAAACCATTTAGTTTTTGAAGTCTGATGGCGAAAAAAAAGTATGGATCTTTGGGAGATTTTTTGCATATAAAATCTGGTTCAGATCAGGTTGCAGGTGTTTTCATGGCATAGTTCTTAGGAGAAACTTTCCAATGGTATATTTGGTGCTTCAAACCAACATCTAGATCAAAAGGTTAGAAACAAAATTATTTTTCTTATGTTTCACGACACATATGTTTTTAACTAAAATTGACAAAAAAAATTGTCTTGTAGCGCATAACATCCACGCAGATTTTCCCAAGCGACATCATCCCTCCTCTTGATCGATGACCCTCATTTGTTTTCGATCCCCCTGACTTACCTACCTTTATTGGTGGGGGGGTGCAAAAAGTTGTTTTCCCCTACTCTGGCCCCACCTAACGTGGCATTCCCTCAATGTTTCACACCCCCCTTTCTGATTACCATACACTGCCTACACCCCCCCTCCAAAATCCGCCTAACTCGCTCTCGATATTTCTCACCTTCCCGCATCTACTCCTCCTCTCCCTACACGAATCCTGTCCCCACACCTTCTATCTATTATCCCTGCAATCCTTCCCCCATGACTGTTATACCATTAGCAATCCATTAATGGTCCACCACCCTAACAAATATCCCTTCACATATAAAACAAACCCCTATTCCCTCACCCCCGTTCCACTATTTGTTGACTGAGAACCCGTGAAGACCAAGAAAATCTTGTTGTCAGACTACCACCTCCATCACTTATCTTCAACTGCAAGCTAATTTCCAAGTGAATTTATTCAAAGGATGACGAAAGGAAAAAAACACTAGAAATAGAGCTCAAAGGTACATATGGAAAAGAAATCAGTATGAGAGGACAATAAGGAAATTTTATGGAGATGGTTTCAACCTCGTTCTAGATTTCAGGGGCATGAAGACACATAGAAGCAGAAGATCAACATTCAATGAACCAATTCCATATTTCAATGCACGATACTTGCAGGCAGTTCAAGATTTCCAGTAGCTAAATTAGAGATATTATTTTATCTTTAAGTTTATTATGAAGACTTTTCTATATATAGCCACGGTCAGTGAAAATTCACTTAAAAGTTTGAACAAAAGATCAGAAAGAGTATATTTTGAAAATATCTACATATTTGTAATAAATTTTATTCATATTTTTCCAGAAAATGTTGGAGAATATTTTGTAAATCAGTTCCTTTTTGGAATCTAATATTAGTTTAGCATAAAGTCTATAAATATGTTGTAATAAGACTTATAAGTGGTTTGGACTTGTTTTGAAGGATAGGACTAGTATTGTAAAGCATTTCACAGATACACCATCGATTATATTTTCCAGTGATACATTGCAATTATTATAGGATGCTTGTGTCAACTTTATTGGTGAAGTGCATTTTTCCTTGTTAATTTGTTTTCTTTTGTTATCACTATTTCTTCCTAAATTCTAAATTATTTTAAGAATATAAAGGACAAAATTTGTTTAAATGTACACTCTATCTCTAGCATAAGAATAATTTGTGTTTTCCATAGAAGATTAAAATTAAAATTCTTAATTTTTCTGTTTCTATTGGATTTCTAGACCTTTTCATATCCTCCATACCTTAAATCTTTTAGGATCTAGTGAATTGGCCTACCCTACCCTAAAATATTATCTTGTTAAACCTTGTATTTTATCAATTCAAAACTGTGACTCCATTTTCCCAATGGCCCATCTTCATTGTCCCAACCAAACAACTCAAATCAAACAAACAAACTCTGAACTATCATAACTAGCCTAATATTTTAATCTAAACAAATATAAATCTTATATATAGATCCCTCTCTGAATTTGGCAAGGTTAGATCCCAGCTTCCAAAGTTCTTTTTGGTTACCTCTGTCATTTGTTTCACAGCCTTAAGAAATTACAGAGCGATAACAGAGTGGATTGAGCCACCATCGAACTATCAAAGGTCTAGTTGATGTGATTTTATTGATGATACTTGGGGATAATTATCTAGTTGATGAAGAGGATTTGATAACTTCTACCAAAATCTGTTGGCAGGTAGAGCTCGTACATAATACCCAGAATGTGGAAGAAACATGTGTATGTTTTAATCAAGGTAATCTAGGGGCATCATGCATAAATATTGCACACACCAACTGGATTTGATTTCTAATGTTATGAGACTAGAGAAACACCTAGTGGGTCACATAGTAGCTCTGAGGGTATGGTTCCAACTACTGTTGGTCGCAGAGTTTCATGTTTTGGGGTGACAAATTTGGGTAGTATACATTGATGGAGGAGGTCATCGATACTCATATTTATCTCATCTTCCTCTATTGGGTGGAGGGTGAATGGGGGTGGTACAGTGAATTATTCTAGGGGGAAAGTGAATTCGACCATTGGATGTAGAGGTAGGATGGACTGAGGGGGATCTAGTTCCTCAAAAAATTTGGGGAATGTTGGTAGAGAAGAGTGCTATGGGTGGTTGCAGCGGTATTTTAAATATTTTTCGGTGAGTGTTGCACCTTTTCTTACCTAACCACCCTTTTTCTCCAATATTTGTAATGTGAGGTGTTGTTTCTCAAGCTCTAAATTGGTTGTGGATGTCTACCTCCAATGTGACCCATTCAGAGTGAGTTTCTTGATACATGGATGACCATTGCACTGGGGTTTTGACCAACAATGCATCAAGGGAGATAAATCTATGTTATTCTGGTATGTCCTGGATCCATGCAAGTAATAAATCCACTGGATCCGACCCATCATATCGATAGGAGCTAAAGTCTTTCATGCGCTCTTCCACTGAAATGTGTACGCACCTCATTGTTGATACCTAGTACAATTTTTTCTACCATCTATACAAGGATGTCTTAGAATATGTGTCATAATATTTGACACTCCTCCAACTTTATTCTCCATCTGCGGTGAGGTTGATGTAATCCTCCCTGCGCCCTTTGACCATGTAGATCTCTACACATCCTCGTCGACAGGATCATTGTAGTGGTTTCTGTCATATGGATCAAGTGGCATGAGCATGTGCAGGGTGTCAATCTCAAGTGACGCTTCTTCAAATTAAACCCTTCATTGTTGTCAAAGGCCCATTCAATTCCTCGCAATGCAGGGTAGGGATCTAACTCATCCATAATTTCAATGAATTCAAAGTCGACCTTAGTTTTTACTCCTTCTATATTCACCTCTACTTTTGCGAGATGAACGATGGGAAGGATCTTGTACTGATTGGTCAATTGGATTTGAATGGGAGACAATACCAAATTGGGATTCCCCATCATTTCCCAGGATTTCTTGGGTAAAATTTTCACATTGGATCCTAGATCCAACATTACCCCATCTATATCTGATCCGGATTATTTTAAGCATGAAATGAGAGCATAGATATAACAAAGAAATATATAGAGATATTGTAAGAGAGATAATAATATAACAAAGATATATCAGATATATAAAAAGAGGCATAGATATACAGTAATACATAATTTCTATTAATGAGTGAAATGTACAGAACTGTAAAAATACAGAGTGAATGAACTCGCTAAAATGGTGGAAACCTATATCTTAGAAGAGATGTGATGGATACGATCATTCACAAGAATATGATGATGTTTACAATGAGGCTCCAAATGCCTTTTCAACATAATGAAAATCTAAAACCCTAACCCTGAAAGATGAAATGCCAAAAGGTTTGTGGGCCCCTATGGGGTTATTTTATACGTCAACTTCCCAAGGGCATAACTTTTGCATACGATATTTGTTTGGTGAGTTCGATACCTCGTCAGAAGGGTCTATCGTTTAGGCCTCAAAACGGGCCTGAAAGTTTGGGACTCGAAAAAATGTAAAAAACTGGAAAAATGGAAAACTTTTCTTTGAGCCAATGGAATAGGTGGGTGGCTACCGATATCCATCTAGATCAATATCATACCCACCAAACTTTGTTTTCATCTTAAACTCTCATCTAGTGCACTTTTTCATGCTAACCTAGAAAACATCCCTTTCTAGTAGCAGAGTTGCGATAATGGTTTATTATCCTTGTTCCTTCATGCAAGAAGTTAAAATCTAAGTCAACTTACTCACAACATATGGATATATGAGAAAACAAAAACAATAGTGAAAGAAGGTATTGCCTTGATATTCTACTTCTATCATGCAACCGAGGTCACGAAAGGCTTCTACACACGTTGTGTGTCACAATTATTCCTACCACTATTCATACACTTGTTACTCGGTGCATCTCAACATAGTATATCTATGTGCTTCTTCTATCTATATTAGATTTACATGCTATATTTATTTTTACACGCAATCTTCCTCCAAAGATATCTATGTCGCGCATTGTAGTTCTTCACACACACGTGCTTCTTCTAGCAACCTCTAGGTTTCCCATCGCACCTCTTCATAGATTCATGCTTCCTATAGTGACCTCTGCGTCTCCCTATACACTTCTTCTCGGACCCTTTCATGTTTTAGAGACCTCGAAGTTATGCATTTCATCTCCTCGAGTGCTTGTTCTTCCTCTAGGTATTTCTATGCATCGCACAAAAACTGCTTCTGTTGATCCACATCAAACTTAGGAGGGGGATGGGGGATTTCTTGATATTTCCCTTTTCTTTTTGAATCAAACCTTCATCGTGTTTGAAGTCTTCCCTCATATTCACCCCTCCATGGGTTACTACCCAAACACACACTTCTCCATTCTTCTTCTTTTTTTACGTGACTCGACATGTACCATGTGACAATTTCCCTTCTTGTCCTCCCAGTTCTTTATAAATTCTAGACAATCCTTGGTAACATATTCAAGACTATAACAGTATGCACAAATCACACACATCTTAGTGCAAAATCATGATACATGGCCAATCTCACCATAATTGAAACATGTGGGGGGGTCTACTGCCTCCTGCACCATATCCTTTTCCGTAGTTGTGTCTATACCCACCTCAAGGTCCTCTTTGATATCCTCCTCTATCAATTCCACCACACTCACCACCTTTTTGTTCCTCTTGTACCTGGAATGCATCCCATGTATTATATTTCATCAACTCGAGGGAGCGACAACTATCGATATCGTGGTCAACAGACTTACAAAATTCATAGAAGGGGGTGTGATTCATTTCTTGATACTTATTTAAGGTGGGGAAGTTGGGTGGAACATCTACCCACTTTCAATTTATCTCACACCATTCTAACTATCCAAATGGAAATGAACTTGGCACATCTATTGCCACATAATTTGGAAGGATCAGGCACTCGTCTCATCGATTCCCCTCTGAACGACACATAGTGCACCACACATGTTTGTGCACAACTTTAGCCTTAGCCATATATTGTAGATGTATTGTTAGGTTGTCCAGTTACAAATGAACCTACACCAACTCATACAATGTTTTTGCGCCTCTAGGTGTGGCTTCCAATCACATCGTGATCTTGATTTCCTCAACCTGATTCGTCACCCTTTGTTGGGTGAGATAGACTCTAATATGGGGGAGCGACCTTGCAATGAAAAATTCTCTATGTTACACATCCTAGATATGGAATGTCATCATATCCAACAATATTTTGAACCATTGGTCATAATCCCATACGGTCTCTCCTTCCTTCTTCTTGATTTCCTTGATTTATGTAATGCATTGGGACACTGACTTCGACTTCTGAAATTCTTGAAGCATATCATATTTTATCTCATCCAGGAAGCTCGCTTGTCCTATTAGCGGAGTAGACTTATACTTCATGTACCACATCAGGGCCTGATCCTTGAACGTAGTCTCCAGTTGCACGATCTTAGTTTCCTCATCTGTAACTATCTTTATAGACCATATTTATTCGCAGGTGAACCAATGTTTATCTACATCATCTTTGCGTGTTTCATGGAATATGGGAAATCTTAGCATACTATATTGATTGGCCATATTGGAACTAAATTTATTTCCACTCTTTTGACTATTATTGTTTGGATCCTTCCACACCACTATTGCTTGGGGTAAAGTGTTGTTAACTTCACCTTCTCCTTCACTTGTTTCATCACTTATTTCCTCTTCTTCTCTTTCACTTGTGTCATTAAATCCAACTTCTTCACTATCTACTGAATGTTCTTTTTTATTAAAAATGCACAAGGAGGTGGAACAAAGGGGGGATAAGACCATCTTCTTATGAAATTTCTCATGAGGGGACCCAAAGAGATATCTAGTTGTAGTCGTGCAATACTATCCAAGATTATCAATTCATCTCCCCCACCACTAGGGGAGCCTCCATATTCCTTCACTTTTGGCGCATCCACATTATGTGCCCTATCCTTCTGACCTGACTGTGCACAACCGATGTGCACTCCTACCTCCGAGCCAATCTACAAACTTCCACTAAACGATTCATCTCCCAGTCCAATATTTGCATTTCCACCCTTCATAGAGTCAATCTCTTCACTCGACATGCAACCTCTATGTGCACCACTTAATTTCTTGCTTAGTGCACTACCACTACACTAAGAGCCAAAATCCCATTTGATTGGTGCCCCGCTGTATCGCGTGACAAATTCAATTCTTGTTAGCACATAACCATGTGATATATTCTGAGTCCACCGATGCACCACAAATTTATTCCCATACACCACACATATGCTCTCTTTCTCTTCTCAAGGTTGTGGCATACTACAACAACCAGAGGGTATGGGATTTGTCTCTTAGGGCATCACTACCACTAATGTCACTATTGGTATATTTGACTCCAATCCTTTTCATAGGTTTGTCCTCACCTGTTCTCCACTCTGGCACAACATCCTCTCCCACACCAGTGTCTGGTGTGATCTTCCTCTTCATTCTAGGCCCAACACCTCGTTGGGAACCCTTCACTAACTCTTCTCGACTCCTTCGCTCAAATCTCTCTCTCATCTCAACTTATCTTGCATATATTTTGTCTCTCTTCATCCTCTTATCTTCCGGTTCCATTCTAGTCCTCACTAGATCCATGTTCTAGTTCTTCTTCCTTTCACCCACCTTTTCCAGAACCCCCCTAGTGCTAGGGGGTTTACTCATCCATTCTATCAGGATCCATGCACATCATTCTTTTTTCTACAAACAACATTTTGATCCAAATGGGAATCTCTTCTAGCATCTTCTTTCTTGGCCCTTCTTCAAACTTTCTTTCATCCTCGATAAAAGAATCACTATATTCTATAGCAAACTCAATATTGTAGCCTTCCTTCACTTGAGAAAACCAAAAATCAATATCCCAATTCCACTTTTTATCCATTAACTATAACTATCAAGCTTGGATTGATCCCATACTAGTGACTCCGATGGTAACACAACCGAGTTAACTTTCAATTGTATTTTTAACCATTCATGGAAAAAACATGGAAATTCTGTGAAAAAGAGTTCATGCATATCAGAGTAAATATATCTACCTTTCCATTATTTCTCATTCACCCACAATTCTTTTGTTTCTCGCAATGAAAACCCATCCTCCTTTTCTTTTATCCAGTCTTAAATCTCCTACTTTGAAGGATTCCACCACATTTCTCTTTTCCTCCATCAATCTCAACAAGACTTCGGGTCTCGACAACATAACCATTTGTTGGCACTGGATAGTGTCATTATTTCATTCCATGCTTGTGTGTGTACTTCCCTTATTAACACCAGGGGGTTTGAGACCTAGGGTTCATCTAGAGTGTGTCCAATAAAAAACCCTAATAACCTTCATATCAATCCTAGGCCAAGGTTGATGAAGGTCTCACCTAATATGTAGAGAGGATCATAGAGACCATAAGGTATTGTGTAAGGGATGGAGTATTAAACATACAAAACAACACGGTAAATGGAATCCATGTATTTCATATCTAATAATATTATAAGGACTAAGAATTAAAACCATACACACATAGGAGCTACTCATTCATAACAGAAACAAGATAGAACAAAACTACCATGTATTTATTACTCAACATATTTCATCACATTAGAGATATACATTGTGTTAAACATCTGATTTGAACAACCATAAGAATTCATATCATTAGTACACTACTACATATGGGCATATTTTTCCACGAAACTTTTCCACGTTTCTTACATTCGTAAAAAAATATGTAGTAAGTTAAGCATTTTTTTCATTTTTTTATATTGGCCACGATTATCATCGCTATTGCCAAGAAATTTCATCGCTATAGAGACGAATGTTGACCACTTAAAATCCTATGTCATTGCTAATAAGGATCTTCATTGTTTGACTGCAAATTGTTACCAAACCATTCCTTAAGACAACCATTGCGTGTGGTGTATAAGTGAGTATTATGTCTTTAGAGTTTTAGGAATAAATCATCTAAGCCTAATAAAAACAATAAAGAACCTCTATTCTAATTCTTGATGAATAAACCATTCATTCAAGAGTT
>JZKD02S1771706.1:63900-95681 GCA_000966675.3 Picea glauca
TTAGACTAAAAGTCTTTCTGCTTTTCTCAACTCCAACTGCAGTTTCCCTTTCTTTCATTCTTTCTTCTGCTTTTCGCATGCCAGCGTTCTCCCTGATTTTCTGAACTGGCTCTTTACTCTGCCTCCTCTACGCATGCCACCTCATGCAACGTTGTGTTCCAGCATCTGCGTTTCAACATCTGTGATCCTGCATTTGTGTTTCAGCATCTACGTCTCAGCATCTGTGATTCAGCATTTGTGTTTCAGCATCTACGTTTCAGCATCTGTGATTCAGCATTTGTGTTCCAGCACTTTAGCTTCTATGTTCCAGTATTTCTTGTGCGTGTTTTCAACCTTGACTGCTTCATAACCGATTGCCATCAATGACAATACTTGACCGTCTTCGTCATCTCCTGTGTTGCAGCATTTGTGCCTGTGTTTCAGCATCTGCGTTTCAGCATCTGCGATTGTGTTTCAGCTTCTATGTTCTAACACTTGTGCGTGCTCCATAACCAACCGATTGTCATCAATGACAACCTTAACCATCTGTGTTAGCTTCTATGTTCCAGCGTTGTTTCAGCACTGTGTTTCAGCGTCTGTGTTTGCATTTGTGTTGCAGCAATTCGCATTTGTGTTGCAGCGTGTTTCAGCATCTGTTCTTCATAAACAATCGATTGCCATCAATGACAACCTTGATCATCTGCGTCATCTTTGCTGTAGCCATATTTCCAACAAAGTATTTGATTTTTGAATCCATTTCATTTTTAACCATTTCCTTGTAGATCTTAAATTTTTCAAAAGCTTCTGACTTGTTCTTGAGAAAGAAAACTGCCTTCATTCTTGTATAATCATCAACTAATAAAATAAATTATTTCTCACATTTTAAACCCTTTGTTATAGTTGGTCCAACTAGATCGATGTGTACAATTTCCAATGGTCTTGTCATTGAATATTCCTTTGATATGAACCTGGTTTTTGTTTTCTTTCCTTGTTGACAATGCTTGCATAAAGTGTTGGTTGGTTTTGTGATCTGGGGCATTTCTCTGACAACACTTTTCATTTCCTAGACAACACTTTTCATTTCCAATTTCACTTAATACATATATGTTGCTTGAAGTTATTGCAGCTATAACAATCAATTTTCCTGAACCTTGTTTTCTTATCTCACACTTTTGTGAATAGAAAGTAATTTTATGACCTTGGTCACACATTTGACTCACACTTAGAAGATTATGTTTCATATCTTCTACTAGTAGAACATTTTTTTATTTTGTTACCAATTATGACTGTTTTTTTCTTATTTTTTTTGTTGTATCACCATTTTTGTAGGAGATTGATACATCTCTTTTCTTTATGAACAAAATTATTACATGTATATATATATATATATATATATATATATATATATATATATATATATATATATATATATATATATATATATAGTTTGATACCTAGGAGTTGAACATATTCTTAAAGGAGGTGTTTTTATGAATCATTCTTCTTCTTGAGGCCTATATGTCTATTGTTGATTCTAAAATCTGAATCTTCTTGGTGGAGTGTCCCTATAATCTTCCTTGTATATCTTCCTATCCCCTTTGATTGTTTCTGCATAGCTTTTTGGATATGTTTCTTGCTCTGTTGTTTTGGATCTTTATCCCTTTTCTTTCTGATTGTATCCAAGTCCAGACTTGTCAAGATGATATTTTTGAATGCTGATAATTTCATCCAAAATTTTTGAGCTATTCTGCATATTTTTCTTTTGAATATCCTTTCTTAATGTGACAATCTATGCTTCCAAATTTCCAATGTTCCTATCCTTTTCTTCTAGTTGTTATTTAAGTGATTCTTCAATTATTTTATCTTCTTCTATTTGAACCTTCAAATTTTTTATCATTTGTTCTAGTTCTTGAGTACCTTCTTTCTTGTCTAGTTTCATTTGTAGTTTCTTTCTTTTCTTCTTTTCTCTTCTAATAACTTCTATGACACACATCAATTATTCTCGGTAGTCAACTTATGCCTCTTCAATTTATTCTTCGACTTCTTCATATTATTCTTCAAATTCTTCATATTCTTCTTAAGAGTCTTCTTTATAAGAGTCTTCTACTACCATGAATAGAACTCTTCATGTCTCACTGCTACTGACTTCATCTTCATATGATGATGAGATGTCTTCTTTGGTGCATAAGAGTTTCTTGAAAACTTTCTTTGTAGTTATTTTTCCTTTATATGTTTGTTTTCCTTTTGAGTAACCTTCATCATTTCTCTTTTTCTTATGAGAATTGCTTTTAGAAAAATGACCAATACCATCACAATTAAAACAAATTAAAGGAAGATTACCTCTATACCTACCGTCGGTTCCCTTCTTCAGTCTTTTGATGAAGTTCGCCACTTCTTCATCATCTTCTGAGACATCACTATTGCTACTATGTTCTTCTTGTTTCTTTTCCTTTTTCTTTGATATTTTGGATGCTTTGAAGGCTGCTTCTTTTACATATGGATTTTCTTGTTTAGTTCTCATTTCATATGTTGTGAAGATTCCATGCAGTTCTCCCATGCTTATTGATTTTAGATCTGATCTTTCTTCTAGTGTTGATATCTTAGGGTCAAATCTCATAGGAAGAGATCTTAGTACCTTTTGAACAATTACAGATTCTTTGATTTCTTCTCCCATTCCTATGATTGCATTCATTGTTTCATTGACTCATAAGAAGTAGGCTACAATATTCTCATATTCCTTCATCTTTAGTTGTTCGAAATGACCTCTGTAAGTTTGAATCTTTGTTGCTTTGACTTTTGAATCTCCTTCATAAATATTTTGAAGCTTCTCCAAAATCTCTTTAGCGGATTTAAAATGTGCAACTTTGGTGAATATCGTTTCATTGAGGCCATTCAAAAGTGCATTTGTGGATTTGGAATTATTCTGACTGAGTTTCACTACTTTGTCATTTGTTGGTGGAATTGTTGGTGTTGTGTATCCATCTACAATTGATTTCTAAATTTCAAATCCTTGTGCCTATATATATGTCTTCACCCTTATCCTCCAAAAACCATACTTTTGTCCATCAAACCATGGTATTCCATTTTTATACAAGTTGTTTCTTTCCATGATCTACCTTTCAGTGGTTAAACTGATTTCTGAAGGAACCTGCTATGATACCAATTGTTGGATTACTGGGAGGGGGGGTGAATCAGTAATAGAGAAATTGAAATTCTTTTTAACCAAATAATCCAAGTGTTATATCAATGTAGAATTATCATCCAATAATGAGTAATGAACAAATGAAAAATCATACACATACATAGTACACCAGTGTTTTACGTGGAAACCCAAAGCAGGAGAAAACCGCATAATGATTTTTCTTATATGTCTTGAAGAATTGCATTCATTGGAAGCACCAACTTCCTTTGTTTTCCACCTGCAACTAAAAGGAGGCTCCAACCCCCTATTTTCTCAGGATACAACCTGAGGGAAGCTCTAAGTCCCAAATTCTTGGGCTATAACCAGAAGGAGGCTACAACCCCCTATGTTCTCCGACTACAACCGGAAGGTGGGTACAACCACCTGTCCTTGCCCCGTCCAACCTCCCTGAAGTAGAAGTAGAATGATGGAACCACTGTCACACTATCACTGTTAGATATACCTATGTAAACCTATACCAATAAAACTTAACCATGCATCAACTTGTACCTCAACCTATAATCAACCTGTACCATAAAAAAGTGCATCAACCATGCACCAACCTGTACCAAATAACATGTAATCAACCTGTACCATAAAAAAGTGCATCCAACCATGTACCAAGTATGTACCAATCATGTTTCAAATACTCATCAACTATGATTCATCAATATGTACCAACATCATCAACTATACACCTCATCTATGTGACAACTCATCAACTACTTGTCTCAACCATGTACCCAACATGTACCTCAACCAAAATACCTCATCAATTTCATCGTCAAAATATGATTTGTAACTCTATAATAGACCTAGTGTATACGATCACATACTAACAAACCTTCCTTAACTTTAACAACAAGAGACTATCATTTTCATGAAACTTTTCTTTAGTCTCACATGACTAATTTTGGATTAGTCAACAACCTTAACTTGAAATAATCATAACTATGTACCTACAATGAATAGAGATATTAAAATGATACACAATGTTCTTCAGTGTGTTTTATGCAATTGATTTAGGTGTCACTATTTGGAACCTCTCAGAAAAGGATTTATAGCAAAAATGGCATACCTTGCGTAATTATGGCTTATTCTAGAGAGAGACCTTGTATAGCGAGCCCTGTACATAATATTTGTTGAATGGATCTGAAACTGTTACACATAATAATGAAGAATGTACTCTAACCAACACATTTTTTCATACTTAATTTGGATATGTTATGAATAAGTTATGACGTTTTTACCCGAAACACCTGTTTTAGACTAGTTTCAGGACTAGCCACAAACCTTATTCTCCACGGAGTGTAACTCCAAAAATACAACAAAACACATGAAAAAAAAATTACCAAAAATACTTGGATATGTTTCCTCAATGGAATAGAAATTTCACAGTCTGAATCATTCTATAAAATAAGTTATTGTGAAAATGGTGAGATGACCTATAAATAACATACCTTAGAAAGCATCATCAAAAGAATTTATCCTCCCTTTAATTCCAACCTTCTTTTCTTCACCTTCCCTCTGAAATTAGGCTTATATATCCCTTTCTTACCTTAGAAACCTATAGATATTCAATATGCTCAAGTTTTATCTCAAATGAGAGAGCCTTGGCTCTTATTTATACTCTCCAAGTAGTTTCCTTAAAAACATTTTCTAGGTCACTTTTCGCACTTTCCTTATTTTAGGGTTAACCCACTTCTAATCTCTCCATTAAATTTATTATTTAAATAATTTATTTTGTATTCACTTTGAATTCTAGTACACTCATCACTTCACTTTATTATTTACCTTCTAAAATCTATTAAACCACTTTGACTACTTTGACCTTTTGGGGCTTCTAGATGATATATGAGGGTCCTCCAACTTCGTAAGGCCATAACTCTCAAACCGTGAGGTGTTATGTGATGTTCCACATACCATGAGAAATATAATGACATGTACTATCCATACATAATAGTATTACCTACAAATATATCAAAATGCATACCATTATTCATCAAAAAAACTTAGGTCCATTACCCAAACTTGTGTTCTCGTACTTCTGATGGCCATAACTCTCTAACTATGAAGAGTTATGTGACATTCGACATACCACTAGAAATGGAATGAAAATAACTATCCATATAGTATATTTTCACTAAAAAACTCACTGACCTTCATCTCATTATTCCACAAATAAGAATGGGTTATCTAACCATACTTCTAGGATAACTCAATCTGCAAAGCGTCTTCCCATGAGGGATTTCACCATAAGGGGGCCACTTTGGAGTTCATCCATTTGTACTTATTATCAAACATGACAATACAATAATGAGTCATCTTTACATTAAACAAACTTGGGTCCATTACCCAAACCTTTGTGATACCAGGCTTTCTTCAAGGGTTGACATCAATGACAACCAACCTTAATCAACAGATACAATTTAAACTCGGATAGATGATGTATTGTTAGGTTTCAAGAGTCAATTGTAGACAATGGAGGATAGTATTCAAGAAATGGAAAAAAAAAATCAACTCAATAATGAGATGTTCAATAAAATCGCAACTTGAGAGATAGGATTAAATAGCTAGAAGAAAAACTAACCAACAATTTGACCCTAATTAGTCTAGAAAACAAATTGGATATCAAACCCATCAAAGAGGAAATGAATAAATTAATCGAACTGGACCATGAGTGTAATAAAATATCCTTTAACCTCATATTTTTTGGTATAAAATAACAACAAGAGGAGGATACACTAGAAATAGTAAAAAAAGAATTAAAAAATAAATCACAAGTTGAAACAACTTACACCATCGAAACAAAGAGGCTAGGAAAAATAATTGATCATAAAATAGGTTGATCTGTGTCAAAATAAGTTCCAATGAAAATAAATATAACATACTCAGTAAATATCTGAGCTTAAAAGGGTCAAGAATATTTATAAATGAAGACCTCATTCTCGAAGACCAAGATAAATTAAGGAAGGAAGTTCAAAAGGTAAAAGAAGCCAAGAAAGAAGGAAAATGGGAAATAATTAGAAATTGAAAAGCTATTATTAGGGATTAGAGACTAGAAGGATAATAATAAATAGGAATTTGGGACACTTGGGATCATTTTCTGTAACTTTCATGGCTTTCCATGGTGTAAAAGTTATATGATAAGTTGGATCCCAAGTGATATTGATATTATTTGTCTAGTTGAAACTTGGGAGCATGAATATTATAAGGTCCCTAACATAGAAGGATTTGTCTTGTTGTCATCATGGAACAAAAATTCCTATCGTAGAGGGATAGGAGGCATAGCTTGTTATATTAGAAATAGAATTTCTCCTCACATTCAACTTCATAATATTGACCCTCTCAATTAGTACATTTGGATAAAAATTTCATAAATCAATGCTAATAATATGTATATACAAGTTTGTTATTTTTCACCTATTAATTCTACTTTTTATAAAAAAAAAACAATCTAGATAGAAATTGTCCCTATAATAATTNTATACACCTCATCTATGTGACAACTCATCAACTACTTGTCTCAACCATGTACCCAACATGTACCTCAACCAAAATACCTCATCAATTTCATCGTCAAAATATGATTTGTAACTCTGTAATATACCTAGTGTATACGATCACATACCAACAAACCTTCCTTAACTTTAACAACAAGAGACTAGTATTTTCATGAAACTTTTCTTTAGTCTCACATGACTAGTTTTGGATTAGTCAACAACCTTAACTTGAAATAATCATAACTATGTACCTACAATGAATAGAGATCTTAAAATGATACATAATTTTCTTCAGTGTGTTTTATGCAATTCCTTTAGGTGTCACTATTTGGAACCTCTCAGAAGAGGATTTATAGCAAAAATGCCATACCTTGCGTAATTATGGCTTATTCTAGAGAGAGACCTTGTATAGCGAGCCCTGTACAAACTGTTTGTTGAATGGATCTGAAACTGTTACACATAATAATGAAGAAGGTAATCTAACCAACACATTTTGTCAAACTTAATTTTGATATGTTATGAATAAGTTATGACATTTTTACCCGAAACACCTGTTTTAGACTAGTTTCAGGACTAGCCACAAACCTTATTCTCCACGGAGTGTAACTCCAATAATACAAAAATACACATGCAAAAAATTTTACCAAAAATACTTGGATATGTTTCCTCAATGGACTAGAAATTTCACGGTCTGAATCATTCTAGAAAATAAGTTATTGCGAAAATGGTGAGATGACCTGTAAATAACATACCTTAGAAAGCATCATCAAAAGAATTTATCCTCCCTTTAATTCCAACCTTCTTTTCTTCACCTTCCCTCTGAAATTAGGCTTATATATCCTTTGGTTACCTTAGAAACCTATAGATATTCAATATGCTCAAGTTTTATCTCAAATGAGAGAGCCTTGCCTCTTATTTATACTCTCCAAGTAGTTTCCTTAAAAACATTTTCTAGGTCACTTTTCCCACTTTCCTTATTTTAGGGTTAACCCACTTCTAATATCTCCATTAAATTTATTATTTAAATAATTTATTTTGTATTCACTTTGAATTATAGTACACTCATCACTTCACTTTATTATTTACCTTCTAAAATCTATTAAACCACTTTGACTACTTTGACTTTTTGGGGCTTCTAGATGATATATGAGGGTCCTCCAACTTCGTAAGGCCATAACTCTCAAACCGTGAGGTGTTATGTGATTTTCCACATACCATGAGAAATAGAATGACATGTACTATCCATATAGAATAGTATTACCTACAAATATATCAAAATGCATACCATTATCCATCAAAAAAACTTAGGTCCATTACCCAAACTTGTGTTCTCATACTTCTGATGGCCATAACTCTCTAACTGTGAAGAGTTATGTGACGTTCGACATACCACTGGAAATGGAATGAAAAGAAATATCCATATAGTATATTTTCACTGAAAAACTCACTGACCTTCATCTCATTATTCCACAAATAAGAATGGGTTCTCTAACCATACTTCTAGGATAACTCAATCTGCAAAGTGTCTTCCCATGAGGGATTTCACCATAAGGGGACCACTTTGGAATTCATCCATTTGTACTTATTATCAAACATGACAATACAATAATGAGTCATCTTTACATTAAACAAACTTGGATCCATTACCCAAACCTTTATGATACCAGGCTTTCTTCAAGGGTTGACATCAATGACAACCAACCTTAATCAACAGATACAAGTTAAACTCGGATAGATGATGTATTGTTAGGTTTCAAGAGTCAATTGTAGACAATGGAGGATAGTATTCAAGAAATGGAAAAAAGAAATCAACTCAATAACAAGATGTTCAATAAAATCGCAACTTGAGAGATAGGATTAAATAGCTAGAAGAAAAACTAACCAATAATTTGACCCTAATTAGTCTAGAAAACAAATTGGATATAAAACTCATCAAAGAGGAAATGAATAAGTTAATCGAAATGGACCATGAGTGTAATAAAATATCCTTTAACCTCATATTTTTTGGTATAAAATAACAAGAGGAGGATACACTAGAAATAGTAAAAAAACAATTAAAAAATAAATCACAAATTGAAACAACTTACACCATCGAAACAAAGAGGCTAGGCAAAATAATTGATCATAAAATAGGTTGATCTGTGTCAAAATAAGTTCCAATGACAATAAATATAACATACTCAGTAAATATCTAAGCTTAAAAGGGTCAAGAATATTTATAAATGAAGACCTCATTCTCGAAGACCAAGATAAATTAAGGAAGTTCGTTCAAAAGGTAAAAAAAGCCAAGAAAGAAGGAAAATGGGAAATAATTAGAAATTGAAAAGCTATTATTAGGGATTAGAGACTAGAAGGATAATAATAAATAGGAATTTGGGACACTTGGGATCCTTTTCTGTAACTTTCATGGTTTTCCATGGTGTAAAAGTTATATGATAAGTTGGATCCTGAGTGATATTGATATTATTTGTCTAGTTGAAACTTGGGAGCATGAATATTATAAGGTCCCTAACATAGAAGGATCTGTCTTGTTGTCATCATGGAACAAAAATTCCTATCGTAGAGGGATAGGAGGCATAGCTTGTTATATTAGAAATAGAATTTCTCCTCACATTCAACTTCATAATATTGACTCTCTCAATTAGTACATTTGGATAAAAATTTCATAAATCAATGCTAATAATATGTATATACAAGTTTGTTATTTTTCACCTATTAATTCTACTTTTTATAAGAAAAACAATCTAGATAGAAATTGTCCCTATAATAATTTAGAATAAGATATTTATAGTTTGAAAATGAAGGCAATATCCTCCCTCTAGGAGACTTTAATGTTAGGTCTGCAACTAACCTAGTAACCAAGCTACATTTTTAATAAATCATTCCAACCATAATGCTTTATGGATAGATGGGGAAATTATTTTAGCTAATAGCTACAAAAGAATCTCTAAAGACCTAACTGAGAATTTTTTTGGTACTGAGTTGGTCAAGCTTTGTAGCTCTCAATACATAATAATTCGAAATGGTGTAATGAGGTGGCCAAACCCTCGATGCAAAGCCTCATTGTTCCTATTTTTAAAAATGGGGATATAAACATTCCCTCTAATTATAGGACCATTATGATTATCACTTTTTTAGCCAAGCTTTATGGAATTATTTTGGAAAAGAAGATTGTCCTTTGGCTAGAAATTTGTGGTAAAAGAGCTAAAGGATAGGTCAGGTTTAGGATATATCATTCAACTATGGACGATATTGTTACCTTTAGGATCATTTCATAAGAGTTCTGTAATACTAAAACCAATCTTTTTTGTTGTTTTGTTGACTTTAGAAAATATTTTAACATGGTTCCTAGGAAAAACCTTTGGGATAGGTTGGAAGAGATAATGATTCCATTTTCCCCTCCATCCATTTTGCCCGGTCCTTCATCACCCTGTTGCATCCTTCGTCCACCTCTATGCCCTCACTCCCTTGTCCATTTGTCCCTTGGCCACATCTCACCCACCACTTCTCCCTACATAAATAAACAAGCTTAGGCTAAAATAAAAAACAATAGGTTAATAATGTTAGTAATAAAATTTAGTATAGTTAGAATAGGTTAGACTAATCAATAATTAATTAATTATTAACTAATAATTAAGTTAGTGTTTAGGTTAATTTAGGTTAGTGTTAAACATTAATTAATACAAAACTCATTTAATAAAACAAAAATAAAATAATTCAAATTATAAAACATACAAATTAATTAACATCAATTAAAAAATAAAACACAAAACATATAAATAAAAAACAATTAAACAATATAAAAACATAGATTAAAATATAATAAATAATAAAAACAATTAAAACAAAAACAAAACGAATAAAACAAAAAATAAAAAGTAATAACAAAACATAAAAAACAAAAAATATAATATTACACTATCCTAAGTCTACCCGCGCACACACTCCTCGTACAACTCGGACCCCCCCCCTCCCTCACGTCACATCATCTCAAGGGGGGTCCGATAAGTAGTATTGAGAGGGACACTTGTCACCCCCTGGTGAAATCGGACACCCCCCCCCCCCCCCCAAAACCCCTTACCACCTTAGGGGGGGCCCGACAAAAACCCCCCTCCCCTCCAAAACTGCTCCCCCAGAAAAGTGAAAAAATCGTATTTTTTCCAGTTCGACCAGTCTTTTTCCGAGGATGATTCCGAGCAAACGGAAATGGATTTTAAAAAACTGAGAGATTTTTTTGTTCATCATGAGCTGAGGAAAATAAACCTCTTTCATATTTTTCACAAGTGCCACCAGTTGGGAGAATCAAATCCATATTTCAACCTCATTTTTCAGATTTTCGGTTTTTCTGTTTCAATCTTGATTTTGCAAGAGTTGTTTCGGCGAGATGGAGACAAAATTGGAGAAATTGAAGGAGGATTTTGTCCATCACATGCTCATATAAAAAACCTCCTTCATTTTTTAAATAGGTTTCACCGTTGAGGAGAAACACAGGTCTGACTTGACCCCTTTTTTTCAGTAGTTCGGCCCATTTTCATGGCAGACAGTTCCAGATTTTTGGGGATTTTTTTATATTGTTGGCCAAGGTGGTTGAATTCGACCTCTTGATCCTCAGAGAGTCTATTATTTATATTTTAACAATTCAAATGTATTGGGGGGATTTGGTAAGAGGAAAAAGTTACATCATGTAAATGGTTTCACTGACTTTCAAGTGACTGTTTGCAAGTAATACAAGACCAGTTGTTTAGGATTCATGTGGTGTCTGAAATGGTGAATTTTTCCCCTATTTTTATGTAATTTCCGTTCTTTGTATTCGTCTGTATTTCTGAGATTCTAATTGTAAAGCAGAAGGTGATGAATAGGATTTGTTATTTAGAGCACCTTATTCTGGTTGTGTTTACAATTTGTATGTTTTCCACTAAGGACATATTGAGGAATTCTTAATTTCTCCTCGGTCTCTACCTAGCCTTACATTCTCTTCTATTTCACAATCCTTTAAAAATTCCAGGATCCATAGTAGTACATCTAGCTTTCTCTGTTTCACTCATGCTTGATACTTTTGCAAATAGATCACCCAAGTCTTTTGACTCCATTTTCCATGGTTTGTTCCCTTGCTTTCCCCACCAAACCAATTCAAAAATCCAAACTCTGAACCCATTAGCTAGCCTAATATCTATTCAAACAAATCTAAATCTGGCAGAGAGATCCCTCTCTGAGTCTTGGAGGGATAGATCTAAGACTTGAAGCGGTTTTTTGGTTACCCCTGTCGATTTCCTCTTCAGCCTAGGAAATTACAAGGTGTTAACACATGGAAGGGAGTGAGGGAAAGAATGGTACGAAATGAAGAAGGGAAGGAGAAGACGAACAACGACCATCGACCAATGACCAACACCACAATCAGACCAAGGATGGGTTTAAGTATCTCTCGTGGGGAATCAAGAACCTCCTGGCCTTCCCCAAGAAGCTCACATAATTGATCCCCTTCCTTAGACAAAAAGGTTAATTAAAATAGGAATAAACACTTATCCCCTCAATCCCCCTCTCTTGTGGAATCATAGCCCCCTATAACTCTAGTCCTTGTTCGTCTAGCATCCATCCATGTATTTATTGTTAATAATGATAAAAAAACATTACATGTCTTGGGCACATTGGCCTTTTAATAATTGTTTGGGCACTCTGGCCACTCAGCATTGTAACAATACATTATTTAAAATGGGGGTTCAAAACCTGGAGTGTTACATCCCCTCCCCCTTATTTTGGCACTGTCCTTAGTGCATATACAAAATAGAGATCAAAATCTCAAATTTATTCAAACATCAATGGGTACTCAACCCGCATGGAATCTTCATGTTCCCAAGTAGCATCTTCAAGACCGTAGCAGCTCCACTGAACTTTTACCATCTCTATAACTCAATTCTGGAGCATTTTGACTTTTTTGTCCAATACCCGCACTGGCTAAACCTGAAAATATCCCTTTGTCTCTACCTGAATCATATGTCAATCAATAACATGGTTAGGATCATGTACATATTTCTTTAGTAAAGAGACATGAAATACATTATTCACATTCATGTAAGCAGGCAATTCAAGCATGTATGCAATTGGCCCTATTCTGTCCAATATTTCAAATGGACCACATAATATGGCTGCCATCTTTGTACAACTACCCAATTTCAAAGAGATTTTCTTGGGCTTCACTTTCAAAAGTACATGCTCCCCTACTCTAAATTCTCTAGATTTCCTGTTCTTGTTTTCATAAACTTTCTATATATCCTGAGTTGCCTTTAAATTTTTCTTGATCTTGACCACCTGGTCTTCCATGTCCTTGAGAAACTCTGGACCAAGTACCACTATATCTATTGGTTTGTCCTAGCTTACTGGAGTATCGCATTTCCTACCGTACAAGGATTCAAATGGGTTCATTCTCAATGAATCTTGATACCCATTATTATATGCAAACTCAACCAATTGTAAGTAATATTCCCACTTAGATGGCTTATCCATCACATACATTCTCAGCATGTCTTCAATTATTTGATTGACCCTCTTTGTTTTCCCATCTGTCTGGGGATGATATGTTGTGCTAAAGTTTAGATTTGTGCCAATCCCTTAAACAATCTCGTCCAAAAATTGGGGGTAAAATTTGTATCTTTGTCCGAGACGATTGTCTTAGGTAACCCATGCAACCTAGAAATTTCCTTCATGAAAATTTTTGCAATATTAACCGTTGTATGTGTTGTCTTCACAGGCACAAAATGAGTAGCCTTTGTTAATTTGTCAACCACCGCCATGATTGAATCATGTTGCTTATTTGTTCTGGGTAATCCTGTGATGAAATCCATGGTGATCACTTCCCATTTCTTCTCTAGGATTGTCAATGGATGCAGAAAACCCGTTGGGTGCCTATGCTCAACCTTCACCTTCTGACATTCCATACATCGAGTGATGTAATAAAAAACATCCTTCTTCATTCCCAGCCAAAAGAACAGGCCTCTTACTGTTGTAATTGTTTTATGATAACCGGGATGTTCAGCATAAGGAATGATGCAGGAGCATCACTCCCAAGCTAGCAACGCACCAGCCAGCTAGCTCATCAAACACGCATTCTATGGAGAGGAGAGGTGCAGCCCTCTCACTTTCAAATTTTGAATTTGAATTTGCATTTAATGTTTGTAAGTCTAGTAGAGACAAAAATCGTTGTGTATGCACAGGCTTAGTTAAGAGTTGCCTTAATTAGGTTGTCAGGCTGAGATCTAGATCTGATCCGGACTAGACAGCCATTCATTGTAAATTGATTGTAAATCCAATGTAATTGAATAGAGTAGGTATCTTGAATGGAAGAGCTCAAAGAGCCCCCTCATGTAAAAGATATTTTGGGATCTTGTTTAGTTGTTGAAGAGTAGAGATATAGGAGAGCTCTGCGAGAGTTAGAGTAGAGGAGAGAAGGAGACGAGACTCTGTCAAAGTCTGAGCTCAAGAACACCTTGTAAAGGAGGCATTTCATTATAATATAAAGAACAGATTTCTTGCATGAGTTTTTGTGTGTCTTTATGTGTTTATGAATGTCTTTGTGTGTTCTTAATATGTTGTAGAAGTGCATTTGCAGGGACAGATAGGTTCTTCTATCTGTGGGTTCTTTGATTTCAGGTTTGGGGTTCTTTGAGGATTCATGCCAAGAGGGTGTGATAGAACGTTGTGGGTTCTGAAAGCCAGTGCAAGGGATGCACTTCTGAATTCTGTGGATTCAGACAAGGGCGTGCCAGGAGGGTGCACCAGAGGAAGTCTTAGACTCGGGAAGAAACCTCAAGGTTGTTGAACACCTTGGAGGTAGGAACTGTGCAGAGGAGAGCATAGAGGAGGAAACCATAACTACTAAAGGTTCTAAAGAGATCTGCTAGGAGGGCATCAAGCATGTGCAAGAGGTGCACAGAAGGAGAACTTTATTCTGAGTTCAACAAGAGGACAGAATTTATGAGAATTCTATGGAAGAGCTCTGCCAGGAGGGCATTGAGTGTGTGCATAGAGGGCACAGGAGAAGAACTATGTTTCAAGTTCGTTGAGAAGACATAATCACTAAAGATTGTGGAAGCTCTGCCAGGAGGGCATTGATCTTGATGATTTCTATTAGTCTCATTCTTATTGAAGGGAGGTTTGAATCCTTTCCTCCTCTGATTGGACTTCACATTTTTCTTGTCCTTCCAAGATTTCTACAGAGATTTTCTTCCCTGGCCTTGCTCATATAGGTATTTATCCTTCTTGATGGCTTCATTCAAGGTCGTGGGTTCATCATACTTGATCTTTTCCTTATAAAAGGTTGGCAGTCCACTTAGAAAACTCTTTATTTTCACTTTCTCATCACCAATGAACCTGACATACTTTAACAATACCAAGAACTTCTTCTTGTATTCTATCATATTCATGCTTCCCAATCAGATTTCAAAGAACTCATGCATTTTATTTTCATAGAAATTATTTCAGAGGTATTCCTTATGGAAGTACTTCTTGAACTGCTTCCAAGTGATCCTACTTTAACTAACATGTTCCACTTGATTCAGTTGGTCCCACCACGGCTTTCCCATGTAAATGTAGGTGGCAATCCTGGCTTCCAGATTCGATGAATAGTTATGCAACTGAAAATATCTTTGGATTCCAAGAAACCATGCTTCGGCATCATCTTCCCTTTCTCTTTCACCATCGAAGGAAGGTGGCTTGAGATTCCTCAGCTCTCCTTGAAAACTATCTACCTCGTGTTTCCTTATTTGTTGTCTAATAGGAGACACCTCTAGACTGCTTGCGGGATCTTCCAATGCATAAAACTTTCCTTCTGAGTAAGGAGGTGAGTGGTGTCCATGAGATTTGTTGGCACTTCTAGAATAACCAGCTCTTCCACTATCATCCCTTCTTTCATGGCACCTTCCTTCTTCCTCTTGTCTTGAGTTTGATCCCTTCTTGATTTTCCTCTGCAACTAATTTAAGCTCTGCAACACTCGAGCATTTATCTAAATTTTCTCTCTCATCGATCTCTTGTTTTCTGCTTTGTAGCTCTGCACTTCCATATTCAGGATTCTTATCGTTTCTATTAACGTTTCCTACTCTCCTTTTCCCTTGCATCCATTAGACTCTGTCTCTGCATTACCAACTATGGTATTATGGCCTTCAGACTCCTTATCATGATTGGAGGCTCCCTCGCCTTCTTCGATTTCCTCAATACACATCCTGAGTTGATGTGCTTAAGCCCCTTAATTCTGCAAAATGTGCAAGCAACTATTTTGTTAGAATTATGTATATGATAAACAAAATTGTCAACAATGCTATAGTTCCTTTTTCTACTTAATGCAGACCCCCTTCTCTCCTAAGGTTGCATGACTTCTCGGTCAAGGGTCTTCAATCCTGAGTCGAATTGGCTCTCTGAAACCTTGATGGTTTCCCTCTGTATATAAACACAGTCCCTTCTGACTTTTCAGGCGCAAGTCCAATGGCCCCCGTGACATTCTCCTTCACCCTTGCGAAAATATCAAAGTTGGTGCTAGCTCCTTTTCTCTTGGCCCCTCCTTAGATGTGACCTTAGGCAGTGACCTCACGCAGACATGTGATTAAATCCATGCTCAAAGGTGGTTTGGAACCAAACTACTTTTCACTCTGCAATTCACCTCGAGCCACCACGTGTCCTTTTGCCAAAATCGTGGTCTCGATTGAGGCCCACCCTCGACTTCATAAAGCCCGAGCACCTCCTATCCCCGCAATGCAAGGTAACCATTGATCTCATGATCTTGATGGTGCTTCGAAACGGACGACCGATATCTACCTCTTGGGAACCAAAAGTTTTGATTTACCTCTCCCAGATCAACGGTTGTGGTCATTTTGGAATTCTAGACTTCGCAATTCTCAAGTATCAAACTTTACTTCCCTCGAAAAACACAAGATTTTGCCATGCGTCCTTTTGAATCGGATGCTGGGGAATTACTTCAGACGATCCGATGATCATTTTTTACTTCGGGTCCTTACCCGGAATCCACAACTTCATGCCACCTATTCTCATGATCTGATGGTTCATGTCTACTTCAGACGATCCGATAGTCGACGTTTACTTCGGGTCCTTACCCGGAATCTATAGCTTCACACCACTTGTTCTCCTAATCTGACGGTTCAGGTCTACTTTAGACGATCCGATAGTTGACGTTTACTTTGGTTCTCCAGCTCTCCAGGATTTGGGAGTTTCAAATATCAACTGAAAACTCTCAGATTAATTTCTCTAGAGTCCACGATCTGTCACCACGTAGCGAAATATTGTAAGCGGACACATGGTCCAATCAGGCGAGTGACGTGTGTCACGTCCTATCTAACATTTCAATCATTCACATGCTCAAAACTTACTAACACGTGGCACACATCCCATGTGTCCACGTCATCCCCGGTGACATCCACAAGCCACATCACTTCAGAAATTTTGGGGTCCACATCACCTCCTGGTGACGTCATCGTGCCCCACCACTTCGACTCTTTAGGGTTCGGGACTTCAGGAGTTTCCACACTAGCACACTTCCAATTCTCCTGAACTTTGATTTATCGAATTGGCCAAACTGTCGTCGTGTGTCTCCCTTATCGGACGGCCCATATTAACCCTGGACTTTGGGACTTCAGAATTACCATTGCAAGGATCAACAATTGTCATTCCTTCGGGCCTTCGGACTTTGGAAGACTAAAACCTCAATTTTTTCCGAAATGTTTTTATCTGAATCTCACGATCTACTGACACGTGTCTCCAATGGATCGATGGCTACAATTTCTTCAGGTCTTTAGATTTCATAAATATCAACTTTCAACCTTTGCTTTCCCCCAAAGTGTGTGGATTTTTGTCGTGTGTCCTCCTGGATCGAACAGTTGAGATTCATTTTGGCTCTCCAGGCTTCAGAAATCTCAATTATCAACTTCTCCTTGCTTACTCTTTCTCAGAGTGCTTTCACCCAGAGCACATGATCGGTTGATCTGTTTCCTCCTATGTATCGATGGTCCCCAGCTACTTCAGTTATTCGGAGTTTTGATGATCGATCACTAGAAAGCCACATCACTACATTCCTTTCAATTTGTGGGGGCACGCATCGATGGTTTGGATTAACCCTCTTTTTACTCTGCAATTTTCCTGATGCTGACACGTAACCCCTTGGTGAAACCGTGGTTTGTATTGCAGGACTACCTTGGGAAATTATCTCCCGTGCAACTTGGTTCACTGCAATGCCTCTTGTTCATTGATCTGTCTCTCCCATGGGATCTGACATTTGTGACCTGAACCCTTTCTTCCATTACATCGGATGACCCATGTTCACCTGTCCTTCGATCCAATTATCCTAGATCTCTCCTTATCCTACAGTGGCGATCGCTCCCGAATTCGAAGGGGGACAATCACAATCCTTTGAACCCCTTACAACAGGTCTCTGACATTCTATATCTTGTGTAGATTCTACAATGCCATTCCTCCTGAGATTTTCAACTTCACAGTCAAAGTTTGATCTCAACCCCGAGACTCTGGCCAACAAACCCAGCCCATATCGACCCAGTGTTTCCACCAGAAGCTCCAATACCAAACTATAACATCCCCAGCCACCCACAGGCCGGGGCATTCTACCTTCAAGCCCACCCTTCAACTTTTTACTCTTACTGATACCTTCTTTAATTAATAAGAATGCATAAGATACAAGATTTAGTGACATGCACAGCAATATCGAGTAAGCATTCATAATCTAAGATTTAGTTAGACGATAATTAAAATACACAACGGAATACATTCATACACAGATAATAATATCACAATAGAGAGCACTTATCTTTATAAAAAGGCAACACCAACTGGTTGCAGACCAAGGACATTCCACCCAACCGTAGACACCACTATTCCAAATCTCAACAGTAGTGTCACTCCCAATCCAGGGCTATGAATCCACAAGGACGATTCCTGAGTTTACTTGGGTTCCCAAACTAGCCATCTCTCAAGATCTCATAGGTTTCCCAACACCCACAACAATCCAAGTACCCAGCTCTCTTCTACCTAGCTTATATTGCCCAAGAGAATAGACCTCTACCCTTCTCTGCCACGCAGTCCCTCAAGTAGTCCTTCTTCTTTATTTTTGGGCCTCCAGTACAGCTAGTATAGAATCTCAATGTTGGAACTCTCAAGACTCGCAATTGTGAGAAAAACAAGGCACAATCCAACACATCTCATACATGCAGGCCCCAATTCATGGTTGGATTGAACCAGTGACCATTACAGCCAAATATCCTATGGCTAATTCTCAGCATATCCTTTCCCTTTACCAAGCCAAGACACAGGTGAGGATGGATCAATGGACGGGTAAGTGAGTGCATGGAAGGGTGTGAGGGAAAGAATGGTACGAAATGCAGAAGGGAAGAAACGGACAAGCCAACGACCAACGACCATCGACCAATTACCAACCCCATAATTAGACCAGGGATGGGTTTAAGTATCTCTCGTGGTGAATCAAGAACCTCCTGGCCTTCCCCAAGAATCTCATGTAACTGATCCCCTTCCTTATACAAAAAAGGTAATTAAAATAGGAATAAACACTTAGCCCCTCAAGCCCCCTCTCTTGTGGAATCATAGCTCTCTATAACTCTAGTCCTTGTCCGTCTACCAGCCAGCCATGTATTTATTATTAATAATGATAAAAGACATTACATGTCTTGGGCACACTGGCCTTTTAATAATTGTTTGGGCACTCTGGCCTCTCAGCATTGTAACAATACATTATTTAAAATGGGGGTTCAAAACCTGGGGTGTTACAAATTCATGTATTGTCTCACTGGATGATCTTTTTATGTTATTATATTGAGCCAACAATTGAAGAGGATTTTTCTTGTCGCCCCATATTTCAAGGAAAATGGTTTCAAATGATGTAAAGTCACGGATGCTTGTTGTTGGAAGAGATTTAAACCATTTCCTAACTTCACCCGAGAGACTTTGTGCAAACAGTCTCACTTTTACATCATCATCATATACCTCCTCCAAGTCAGAAAAATCAGTAAACCAATCTAAGTGTTTCTGAGCTGAAAATTTCTCTTTTGTAGGATATGACTTAATTCTTTGATTATAATTTTTAGGTAAATCATGTAATTGAGAATTTAAAACGAGGGGAGAAAATCTTACTACTATGGCTCTAGGAGGATTTTGGACTAGTTGAACAATTTGACTGGGAATGACAACAGTTTGAATGGGGACAGTAGAAATCAGAGATTGAATTTTTTTCTCATCAAACAAAACTTCTTTCAAGTTAGACTCTGATTTAGTTCTAAACAAAAAAAATTCAATTTTAATGTCAAAATCAAGTTCATCAATTCTTTTCACTCCATCTTTAGGCAATGATATATTTATGTCCATAAAAATACCTGAGTCAACTACCCTTTCTTTTCTTTTATGAAAAATTTTCTCAGGATCAGACTCAAATGCTATAGGTTTTGGATCTGGGTTTCTCCCAGTGTAAATATTTTTTGGAGCCAGGATTTCTCAATAAAGTTACCTTTTTTATACTAATCTTATAAAATGAAGTTGTCCGAGTAAATTTTTTTCTCGGGCAATAAAAAGTTTGATTTTTTGTTACCCTCGGGAACTAAATCTGAAATTTTGAGTTGTTCTATCCTACGGATGATTTAACCTTTGTTCCCAAGAAACAGTTCCAAAATGTTTTCACTAAGTAAATTTCCTAGGATTAAGGGACAACTTACAAAGGTAACCACAAAACCACTTCAGAATTGAAAACTAGCCCTTTAAGTTCAAAGAGGGATCTTGCTTGTCACTTGGTCTCTTAGAATATGGATCTTCTTTAAAGGTTTAATGGCTAGGTTTTTATTTGATGAAATATTTATGGGGTTTGTTGGAAAGAAGGAAAGGAACATGTTTGGCAATGGAGTCAACTCTGGAAAAAAAAAAAACAGTGTTTGGTAGGTAGAGTTCTCAAGGAAGCAAACGAAAGGTAGGTGATGAACTTTCAGTATTTTAATTTGTTGTGATAAGATGGAAGAAAGTGGAAAACATATAACATCAATCAAAGCACCATAGATATGAATTTTGATGAGTTAAGAAAGAAAACAGAATTCAAAATTGCTTAGATCTAAAGAACCATTTAGATGAATTTCAGACCCATTAACATCCAATTTTAAACATATGAAAGGTTGCAGGTGAAGAGACAGCAAACTAGAAAAACATACATGAAAGGAGGCACATACTTCAAAACATCACCACATGAATCTTTGGTATGAAAAAACTCTGGACATCTACACTTGTATTCATTCAAATTCAGAAATTATTACAATGATCAGTACAATTTTTCCCTTTTTGCTTCTGCCAACCTCAAATACATCAAAAACTACAATATTTATACAACAATTTGATTTGATTCGGTTTGAATCGATTACACTAAAAATAGAAAATTTCAGTTCACAAAATCTCGGATTTGCAAATATTTCTATAGTTTGATCCTTTATCTTATTCCTTTGACTTCGATTGTATATTCATTTGATTCGCTTCCTTTTTGTCGACAACTGGAAATCATTTACTCAGTCCTGGGAAATTACATTTGGTTTTACCCAATCTGACTATTTCATTCCATTGCAATTCGGAAGGAATCTCATAATCTGTCATTTGCTTCATTAAAATTTCCAAGTCAATACAAGTGGCATAATACAGGACAGGTAGACCAAGTTTGACTGTCTTAAACTGATTTAAAATTTCAAAACCTATACTTAACTTATCAACTAAAGTAGCCCCTTTCAAACCCTCCTCCAAGGTTTCAAATTTGGAGTGGTCCATCCTTGATTGATTCAAGAGTGCATTATATTCTTCTTTATCCTACAACTTACCTTTACCATCCCAGAATGATGGAAGGCCCTTTATGAATAGTTTTTCAAATAAATTCTTGAAATTTTTCACACTTTGTTTCATCTGTATTGCTTTATTCATAACTAATTTCAAAAGCTCATGTTTTGCAATAATCCTTCTGGCCCAGATAATCAATGTAGTTATGTATTTTACCACAATGGTCTGAATATCTATAGGAGGAACTGAGTTGAGAATATTAATGGAATTTTGTTCCCATTCAGATGGATTTTTGGCTAAAGTCTCATTTAAAACAGTGCATCTATGTTTGGTTGTGATTTCTATATTATCTTTATCATTTACAAAATTCAAATATGATCTAAATTTTGCAGCCTCAATAGCTATAGAATCCCATATGATATGTGTATCTCCTTGCAGCAGACTTTTACCTCTCAATCTTGAATTCAATTTATTAATATTCTCCTCCAAAACTACCTTTTCCTTTTGAACTTGGGATATCTTTTCATCCTTTATGCGCACTTCCTGCTCCAATTTCTCAATGTTTTCTTTTAACCCTTTGATCTCTCCTTCTTTCAGACTAACTTGTGACATATCATGAACAATGTCTTCAGTGGTTGATCCAATTCCTGCAACAGGGACTAAAACCATGGATTTAATCACCAACTCTACATTTTATTGAGACCATTCCATCTTTTCCTTTTCCAGCTGCAAAATCTTAGCCTTATAATCCAGTGCTTCTTTTGTTATACACATTGGATTTGGGAATTTTAATCACCAACTTTTGAGGAGCTTGTTGTGTTTGTACTTGTTGCAATGGTGCTTCCACATCAATACACAATTCCATATTAGCTATTTTATCCAAGCCTCCCACATTATCATGTTCATAAGGTTCATTTTTATTCATATGTCTTCTCTTGGATATGATCTGATGTGGATCGTATTTTCTTTCTTGTATTTCTTAAAAAACCAAAGTCTTTGATTTTTTCCTTAACCTATGATAAACATGATCTGGACTTAACAATAAAAGGACCAATAACAAAGGGGAATTTAATGTTAGAGGCTTTGTACAAATTGATTAAGTTCTCTGTCTCAAAGATGATTCTTTTTCGGGTGAACTTAAGAGAACAAATCCTGAGAGTTAGGAAAATAGGTAACAAGTAAGGAGACTAATGAAAACCATATACCTAGATCATTGTTGAATGCATAAAAAGTACCTAGTCTCCTACTCTATTTTCTGGAATTGGTTGCAGATGAATCTTCATGTCCTCCAAAACTCTGGGTAAACTTGTATTGAAAATAAGAGAATATATTCTTGACATGACCTTTTTTATGAATATGAGCAAAGTGATTATTTTACATTCAGTAGATATAAAGGTTGCTTTAGGTATTTCTCCATGGTTACTTGATAAGAAAGTATTTAACAAATATGTATAGTATCTAAAATGTCTCAAAGAATGGAAATTCGCTAATTGATTGTGAATAGTGCCAGTTATGAATTTGTCAAAATTAATTCCGACTGATTGACCAGACTCTGACTTAAAAAAGATCAAAAGAAAACCCAACATGACTTCAACAACATATTTGTCACTATCTAGACCTAGGACCTGACTCAACAGTGAACAGACCCACTGAACTTCAATGACCATCATGTTGATACTAATTGGTAAAGACAAATTCTCTTAAATGTGTTCAGGTTTAATTATTTGTTGCAGAAATTGACTTTTGAGCTCTAGTTGACATTCTCTATAAACCCTAATCACATGTTTTTCATTGAATGACTCAAAATTAAAGGAAAATGATTCAGGTATATTGAGTGACTTTAGAATTGATAGATTATCTATCCTACACAGGCCTTGAGACCCATGTTTATTGAAAATTACCCTTTCTGAATGAGAATATTGTTCAGCGCACCAACCTACAAATTCTGGAAATGCGAAAGAAACATCGACAGCATATGGGACAATGGAGGCATGGACTACTTCTAAAAATCGAATACTATTTCCCTTTATATCAGCCAAGTTGCTTCAAGACACAAAAATGGGGGAAATATTGATATCATGATCAAATACATTTGCATATCTGTCAATTAGGGCTTCCTCATTACTTCCAGGGTCTTTCTCTACTATTTACAATACTATGGGATCCATAACGACGAGATAAATACCTGGAAGTGAAATGTGATGGTGTAAAGTTGGGTTGCAATAGAAAAATGGTGGTCGCAATAGTGTTCCAACAGTCTCTGAGTTTGAAAATAATAAAAAATAAAAATTTCAAATCGACATTTTATACTTTTCACTTTGCGGAGATGTGGATTGGCAGTTTTGGAACAACATGTTTGTCGTTTTGCAATCAACTAGCACTAACATGTATACTTCAATGGAAAAAGTGATTTGGATTGCCATACCTCTCTTTAGAATTATCCCCCATGCAAATTCAAACTCTGCAATGCTTCTTGGATGTCGATTTTGATGTATCGTGATCAAAATTATTTCAGGCCCGATCTAATTAACCTTTTTCGCCAAATTTAACTGCTTTATGCCATTTTTAACCTTCCTTCCAATTTTTCATGCCTCAAAACCCTTTAGCGCCTTCGTTAAATTTAGAATCCTAACTCCAGGACATAAAAAAAAATATTGGTGACTAACATGGGCTCCAACTGGGGATGGCATCCTCATTGCGAGGTGCCAAAGAATTGTAGATCCAGTGGCCTTATTCATTGGGCTATTTTTTTAACTTTTGAATTTTTTATGAAAAATAGAAACCTACATACCTTGTCTATTTCAATTCACACCATAAATCTGCAAAACAATCTTAGGTCCTTCTCTCGGGCTTCAAACTCTGTTGAGATGAAAAAACTTAAGCTACTATATCTTGAAAAATAAAAATAAAAATTATTTACAATTAAATTGAAAGACCAAAATACTTTTAAGAAAGGTAGTTTTTGAGAAACCTTCCATTTACAGGTCCTCCACCAATGATATATCCATTGAGCTCCTGCAGTAAATAGACATTTCTCCTATGATAAGAAACAATTATGAATCATCCCAACCATAGGTGTTCAAACTTTCCATGCTTCCCCTTATCTTCATTTCTTGCGTCCCATTTCAGCACCAGATCATCTACCTTGAAATCATCATCCTTTGTATGTCTGTCGAAAACCTTTTTCATTTTGTCATGATGCAATTGTGAGTTTTTTAAAACTTGTTCTCTCATTTGATGCACATGAATTAGTTGATTTATCCTTATTTGAGCATCATTTGGTTCACCTTCATGTTCTTACAACAACTTCATCATTGGCAGACCTAATGAAGTAGGGAAAATTGCATTTGTCTCATACACAATCTGAAAATCTGATGTAGAAATAATAGACCTA
The DNA here is from genome assembly GCA_000966675.3 of Picea glauca. Lineage (NCBI taxonomy): Eukaryota > Viridiplantae > Streptophyta > Pinopsida > Pinales > Pinaceae > Picea > Picea glauca. The sequence continues at coordinate 88,779 of JZKD02S1771706.1, forward strand.
TTGGTGGTGATCATATCAGCCCTTAATGTATAAATAAGTTTCTTGTGCCATGCCTTCTTGTTTTCCTATAGAAGCTTCTTAATAATTATTGTCAATCTCTTGTTGGATGACTCGGCTAACCCATTACCCTATGGGTAATAAGCAGTGGAATGACCAAGGGTTATGTTATAATCACTGCAAAACTTTTCAATTCTCTTGGACTTGAACATTGTTGCATTATCAGTTATGATTTTCACTGGACATCCAAACCTAGACAGAATGTTACTTTCCAGAAATTGAATAATAACAGCATCAGTAGCTTGACTCATTGGAATTGCTTCAATCCATTTGATGAAGTAGTTTGTAGCTATCAATATCCACCTATGTTGAGCCAAATATGGTGAATGAGCCTCTCTTAGAAAGTCAAGGCCCCATTGCCTAAATGGTGCTTCAACAGAAATAAGTTTTAATGAAAAGGGTTACAGTTTCCTTTTGCCATCAAAATATGACACTCTTGACAACCGAACACCTCGTTGTATACATCAAAAAAAATGTTGGTCCAATAGAACCCTGCTCTGAGTATCTTATGCACAGTGGTTTTCCAGTAGTGGTTCCCTCCACAATCACCTTTATGAAATTATTTGATAACTTGTTTTACTTCACCTTCCAATAAACAACTTGGAAAAATCCCACCTGGATCTTTCCAATATAAAGAATTATCTAGAATACAAATTTTTGTTGCTTTTAACTTCAAAAATCTAGCCTTTATCTTGCTCAGTTCAGGAGGATCTTGTAAATTCATTAACACATAGATAATATCAACATGCCATGGATATTCAAGGAATTTCTTGGATACCTGTGGGACTGTCTCTTCCTTTGAATTTTTTGACAGGTAGGAAATAAAGTGTATCCCTGAGACATCATAATTTGTTTGTGTCATCATTTTAGAAAGCCCTTGACCTTTGATCAGTTTTGTAGGCTTTATCTCAATATCATACTCTAACATGATATCTATTTAATTTCCTCTTTTCCCTTTAGGATCAGATTGAGTTAAGTTGTCATTCACAGAATTTCTAGGCACATAAGCAACAACATGAGAATGTAAGATATAAATTCGGAATTCTTTGAGGGATTTTACTAATGCATATGCTTTCTTCTCCATGATGTCATACTTCAATGTAAAGTATATCATATTTCTGTTGTAATAGGCTATGGGCCTTTCAAAATTAAGTTCATCTTTTTTCAACAAGACACCAGCAATAGTGTGTTCTGATGAAAAAGAGAAAAGGATGAAATCCTTTGCATAATCTGGACTGGCCAATACTGGTGCCTTGGTTAATGTCACATTTATATCCTCAAAAGATCTCCTGGATTCTGGAGTCCACATTATTTAACTACCTTTTCTGAGCATGTTGGTAATGTACTTTATGATCTCAGCCAGATTAGGGATAAACCTGCTCAGAAAGTTTACTATTCCGAGAAAGGACTATACCCATTTTTTTCTCCTGGGTATGTCAATATTCAGAATTGCAGCCACTCTGTTGGGATCTATATGTATTCCTTCTTTCAAAATTATATGACCAATTAGTTTGCCCTCTTGCATTCCACAGTTAGATTTCTTTGGATTCAATGAAATGCCAAATTTCCTACATTTTTGAAAAACCCTTCTCAAATGTTTAAGATGTTCATCATCAAAATCTGAAAACATAGTAATATCATCTAAATAAATGACAATCAACTTACCTTTCTCATCAGAAAAAAATATTTGCATATCCCTTTGGTAGGTTTCTCCTGCATTCATGAGCCCAAAAGGAATATTGGCATACATGAATGTACCCCAGGGTGTTGTGAAGGCTGTCGTTTATTGGTCATCATGATGTACCATGATTTGGTTGTATCCAGAAAATCCATTAATCATTGAAATTTTTTGTGGTCCAGCCACTTTCTGTAGAATGTAATCCATCTTGGGAAGAGGATAGTTGTCTTTGAGGTAAACCTTGTTTAGATTTTGAAATTCTACACGCAACCTGATTTCACCACTTTTCTTTCTGACAGGAACTAAGTTAGCCAACCATTTAGAGAATCTTAAAGACACTATAATCTTAGCAACAAACAACGTTCTTACCTTTTTCTCAATTAATGGCAATATCAAAGGATTAATCCCTCTCAATTTATGTTTGAAATTTTTGTGATCATCTTTTATTGGAATTACATGCTAAATCACCTTAGTGTCATAAACCTTCAAATCCTCATAGCTCCAGGAAAAAACATCTAGGAAATACTTCAGTAAGTTGATATATCTTTGTTTGATTTCTAGACTGAGTGTCTTGGATAGTTTGATGATTCTGGGATCTTCCTAAGTCCCAATGTTACAATCCTCTATGTCTTGATCATTTGTAGTGACCTTGGTATTTCTTTCCATATCATTATTATCAAAAAGTTTTTCCAATGGGACGAAACCCTTGGGAATGACATTATTTTTGAGCTTAACAATATCTCTAACAGCAATCCGATTTTGGAAACAGTCATTATTTGAAAACATGAATGCACCCTCTTCATGATCACATCAGTTTTCATCTTCAATATTTGATTTGAAAAATTCTTTAGTCAATTGGAGAAATCTTACCACCTACTCGTCATCCTCAAAAATATGCCAATACTTGATGTTGTCAGGTACTGTTGTCTTTTACTTGACTTCAATTTCATATTTTATGATAGGAAAGATAGAAATCTTGAAAACAGACGCCGAAGTTGCTAATGCATCAGCAATTAGATTTTTTCCTCTTGGAATCACTGAGATGTTATACTCTATAAAACTTTCAAGTAAGACAAGAACTATATTCCTATATGCCATTAACATAGGATTCTTTTACTGATAGATTCCCTTAACCTGATTTATGACAAGCTCAGAATCCCCATGTACAACTATTCTTTTTGCACCCAATTCTTTCAAAGTGTTCAAAACCAAAATCAATGCCTCACATTCATCCATGTTATTTGTGGAGTCAAAATAAAACTTGTGAGAGAAAAATTTTGAACATGTACTAGGAGAAATTATCCAAACACCTGCTCCATGTCCCTCTTTTCTAGTAGCTCCATCAAAATTAATATTCCACTTCTCATCATTTTCTCTATTTTGTTGGTCTGAAATTTTCCTTGCTTGATGATTAGACTCACATTCCAAAAGAAATTCAACAGTCTTTGGCTCTTCTTCTTCAAAGCACAGATCATTGTAGAAAATTGAAGAGCCAACCTCGGTGTCAACAGAATAAATAGGATGATTGTTTGGATTGGTTTTGCTACTCCCCGTGTATTTCAATAGTACTTCTATGTACAGTGATTGTTTGGATTGGTTTTTCTACTCCCCGTGTATTTCAATAGTACTTCTATGTATAGTCTCCTTTCTTGACCAAACAATGGTATAGTTGCATAAGACATATCTATCTATAGAGTACCTTTCAAATTTTCATCCCATGATCTTGACAATAGCATGCCAAACTTCAGAGGGTTGTCAACAACAACTACATCCATGATCAGATTCTTTGATGGAATTTGAGATAGAGACACAACCAGATCTTTGATTAAACCCAAACATTTTACCTTCCTTGAATCAAAAGAGAAATGATCTTTGTAAGTCCTAGTGATGTCCAAGCCTAGTTCATCCATGATTACTTTTGGCATCATATTATGAGATGCTCCTGAATCTAGCATTGCATTGTGTAAAGTTATATCATGAACTTTAAGGATGACATAGAAGGGAGTTATATCACCATCATCACCAGTTTCCTCCATCCGAGGACCAAATAAAATTGCAGGGTGATCATCTTGCACATTCAAAGTATCAGACGCTTCTTCCATTTTCAAAATTTTTATGATTTGGCTTCTATATTCACCATTCCTTATCAATTGATTGAAAGGAATAGAATTTTTTGTTTTTTCTATTTCACTTTCAAAGTTAAAAGGAGACTGAGTTTTTCCTTCCTTTCTTATGGTTGCATCCCTTTTTACTTCTACTACCTTCTTTTGGGGCTCTTCTCTCTGTTTTCCTTTCTCCAATACCTCCCTTGCATAGTTGTCTTTCTTAGGCTAACTTGAAGAAGGTAAATTGAGTTGAGGCTCCTTTGTGGGAATCCCTTTTGGTGGGTTTGCAGGCACCTTTTTACTTCTGAGATTGTATTGCTTATGAAAATGCATTATGGTGTTTTGAAACCCCTTCTTATACTTGTTTGTTTCCATTGACAATATATCATCATTTTCCTATATAAACATATCATTTGCACCCATAAATTGATCATGTTCTTATTTAGTTAGGAACACATCTGTTTCAATACCATCACAGCAATGTATGTTATCTTCAATAGATTCATCATAATTCTCATTTACATAATTATTTTGGAAATGGGGTTTAACTTATTGATCACCTTGATTTATTTGATCTCTCTATCTAATTTGTGGGACTAGTCCTCTTCTAAAATTTGGATTTATGTGTTGAAAATCAACTTGATCTATGATGGCAGGTTTCTTTTCTAAAGATAGATTTTCCACCAACCTTTCCATAGTTTTCACCATTAAATCAAAATTTTCATCTGATGATTGAGAAATTGAGGGTTGAGCTTCTCCTTGAACCTTTTTCATATCAGTATCAGGATTATTCTTCATCTTTCTTGATGCCATCAGATTCACTTCTACTTCAATTGCATCATTCATCATGTCATCTAGCATGGTAGATCTCCTTTCCCTTAGCAGCAAAGCAAAGTCACTGTCAAAAGATTCAGGATAACGAAGTTGGGAATCTCCAAGAGGGGGTTTAACTTCAGTTGGGATTGAATTATAGACCCTCATGAACCTGGTCAAAAATTCATGTATTGTCTCACTGGGTGATCTTTCTATGTTATTATACTGAGTCAGTGATTGAAGAGTATTTGTCTTGTCACCCCATCTTGCAAGGAAAATGGTTTCAAATGTTGTAAATTCGGGGATGCTTGTTGTTGGAAAAGATTTAAACCATTTCCTAACTTCACCAAAGAGACTTTGTGAAAACAGTATCACTTTTAAATCATCATCATCTACATCCTTGTTGACGAGCGAAATTGACCGTTCGTCAACTGGAAGAGCAAGTCCGGTCTGAGGTTGTCTAAATAACCCAAGCCATTTGGTGTAACTCATTCTGACGGGTTTAATGGCTCCGTTAGCTAATCTAAGAATCCTAAAAGAAACGAATAAAAGAAAGAAATAACTAACTAATTACTAAACACACTATATATATGTACATATGTTCAAATGTAACTATAGTAGTTGTATTTAAGCAGAAGATATACAAGTCTCATTTATTTACATGATTTACAAGATGCAAGTTTTAATCGAAACTTACGAAAATCGATATGAAAAATGATTGCTTCTAGGAAGCAGATAAAGAAAGCACATAAAAATATTTATTGTTTTTTTTTTTATAAATTTAAAGAATCTTGCGAAAAATTTAATGAAACATGAACATGTGAATAGTCAAAGTTGAACCATACATTCTAGTTTCAATGATATGTAAATGACAGAGAAATACAAAGAAGATATCATGTCAGTGAATTAGTGAGGTGTATCCAAGCATCTGCATGAGTGGTGAACATCCAACTGCCATGTTCAAGAGAGAATTCGGCAATGAACCTTATGACTATTCTAAATCAATTCAGAACATGTATTGGCAGCTTAGGTTTTAATGACAGAAAAGGAAACACGAACATAAACATGTGATCTCATAATTATACATGATTACAGCAAGATAAATCTGGAAGCAATCTATGCATTTTATCATTCAATTTAAAACTCAAAGATAAATCTCATTATTTAAATCGAAGATATAATCACAACATTTGTATTTTGATGAAGAAAATGGTAGATGGTATTTATAATATAAACCTCCTACACACCATAGATCATTTAATCTAAAGATATCAGACCTGCACATGTAACGGGATTAAAAAAACATAAATAACAACATTATAAACAAAAGGCTAAAGACAAAATGCATATATGTCATTCTATTAAGTTTTTGGAATTACTTGTCCATTCTGTAGTCCTAGAAGAAATGTTTTGGATAATAGACTTTAAAGATTGGAAAAATTAATGCATAAATGATCATAATTAACCATGTATTGATAAAAAAGACTAAATCTATTTAAATCAATGCATAATCAATTATTCAAAGGATATGAATATATTATAATGAAAATAAAACCATTTTACTTACAGGACAAAAGCCATTAAGCAACCTGAAATTCCATATTCTTCTTTGAAAATATTTGTCCATTCTCCCAAAGATTCTAGTCATCCATTACTCTATTTGAAAAGAAATAAAAAGTTTACAAAAACAATAATATACAAAAGAGAAAGGATTAAAATCCTCCTCTCCAATTCTTGGATCCCTTGGCTCTGAACTTTCTCATATATTTATACAATGAATGAACAGTTTGGGCGTCACTATTAATTTTCGCCACCTGAAATTTGTATCGTAAAAAAGACATCAATATCTCTCAAATCATGCATTTTTTTGAGAAAATATCCACGTAGAAGGTAAATGGGTCCATTATGGTTCTGGGTTTTCAACCGTTTCTTCAAATTCCTCACGGTTTGGCTGCAATCAGTTCTGCAAAATCGTTTGTTTGATCTTGATGCCTTTCCAAATTTTATCTGTTGTTGCTCATAAAATTATTTGTAGAAATCCAAAATTATTTTTGGATCAATTATCTTGAACGTATTTGGATAATTAAATCAATCCATGATCAGATCCGTATCAAATATTTGATAATAAAAACCTATGAAACAAAAAGAAACCTAAATTAATAACCTAAAAATTGTGAATAAAACAAAATCTAGAAAAATCAAAAAATGAATTTAAACTAACTATAACTTATAAACAAACATTGTTTATAA
>JZKD02S1771706.1:95691-106473 GCA_000966675.3 Picea glauca
TGTAGAGGACCCTTCTCAAGTTATAGGTATGTTTAGTTCTCCTTTCCAACATATTTTTGCTCCTTATACTCTCATAGATGGGGTGGTGGCCACTAGAGATAATTTTAGTAGGGTTGTTTCCCATAAAGTCTCCAGTGGTGATTGGGATATGTTGGATATATACTTTTCGTGGGAGGATTTGTATGTTTCATTGATGTCCATGATGAATGGTAGGTCAGTGGGAATGTATGGCTTGTCATTTTTACAAGGCCATGTGGAATTTCATTGGTGATGATTTTCATTGCTTGGGATTTGAATTCTTTACTTTAGGTAGATTCTTAGAGTTCCTTAATCAAGCACTCCGATCAAGCTTATTTTGAAGAATTCTTTGGGGGAATCTATTGGAGGATGTTGGCCTATTACTTTGCTCACAATGGCATATAAAATCATGGCCAAGGCTCTATATTTGTAGATTTGTTTAGTTGTGAAGTGTGTGTTGATTCAAGAGAAGACTAGCTTCATTCAGGGGATATTTATCCTTGACATCGTGGTTTTAGCATGGGAGGCTATGGAGTGGTCCTAGGAGTTTGGTCAATAATTTCTTGTCCTAAAAAATGACTTTAACAAAAAATATGATTGGGTGGACTGGTCATTCATGTCTGGGATGTTGAATTGGATAGGTTTTGGTATGCATTGTGTGGATATGGTGAATGCCCTCTTCACCAATGCCTCTTCCTTTCTCAATAAATAATGCCTTCTCCCCACAAATTTTTCTACATTGCTCCATTTTATAGGGATTTCCATTGGATCATTATTTGTATGTGCTAATGACGAATGCTTTGGGATACTTGTTGGAATTTGTGCGCATTGTAGTAAATATCAATCATGTTAGTGCCATAATAAAAACCTCACCAATGCCATGTGCCATGTGTCAGGACACGTCTCGATGCCATATCATCCAGTACAAAAGAAAACGTCCACATGGCATACACCTCATCTATAGCATTGACACAAATCTATCTAAAAATGACTAAGTATCGAGATATCACACATATAATGAGCATGACGAAGGATCAAGAGTATGTGAAGAGGAAGTGAAGAATGAGAGCAAACCCACAGACCCATGGTGAGAAGTTTTAAAATCGACTAAGTATAGGAAACCCGTGATAGGAGTATGAAAATCGACTAAGTGTCAAGAGATCATGGAGACAATGAAGCAATGAAAAATCAAGAGTATGTGAAGTGAAATGAGCATGGTCTAGTAGACCCGTGGACCCGCGGTGAAATATCAAGAATTTCCTAAGTCTCAAGAATGACGAAGTACCAAGAACAATATATCAGATGGCCCAATAGGTCTCCATGTGTCACAGATTGAACGACCCAAAAGGTGAGAGATTTGAAAACCCAGGAGGTCGTTACTTGTCACAGATTAGATGGCGGAAACGGTGAGAGATCCAATGACTCATAATGTCTCATAGACCCACGATGAAACGCTTAGAAAAATTTCTAAGTATGGGTGAAAAATGAGTGCGACGGAACTTGAAGGTGCATTCTAGTAGCCATGAAAGGTTGGACAAGAGTGCCTCAGAACCGTGGAGAAAGTTTTGAAAATATTCTAAGTATAGGTGGTAAGTGAGTGCGATGGAACTTAAGGGTGTAGTTTGAAGGCCGCATAAGTGTGAAAAAAGATAATAAATGACTTAGACTTGCAGTGAATGAGATCAACAATTGAGATTAATTAGAGAGATGATCAGATGATGGTTATGAGATAAAGGATAAAGTTATGAGAAAAATAGATCGACAATCAAGATTAAGTCTAAGAATAATTCAACAGTTGATGTGTTTTGTGCTGTGAGTTAGATCGATGGTTATGATATAATATGAATGTTTAAACTATGCTATGTGTGCTAACAACCAAGGAACGAGATCAATAGGTGAGTTTTAGTAGAGAAGACAATTTGACGACTGCTGAGCGTGGAGATCACATTACTTATTTTGGTGAGCAGAGACCAAATCAATGGTTGAGATCAATCCAAAGATGAGAACCGACAATGGCTATGCATCGAATTTTATGATATGGTATGTACATAGATCATGCATCAAACTAAAGGGGTTTGTGCCAGTTTTGAAGGATTATTTATAGTCTGGTTTTGTGGATATCTCAAACCAACTCCATGGACATAAATTTATATGTGGACAAAATCTTGAGTACCTAGACATGATATAAATTACAATTCCATTAGTGTTTTTCAGTGTGTGAAGAGAAAGTGGAAGTAGAGTTAGTTGTAAGATTTTAAGTAGCATCAAAAGAAATGAATGTCCAGGAAGTAAAAATAATTTTTAATTGTTTGAAAGGCACATTGGACTTTGGTTTGTGGTATCCCAAAAGTGAAGAATTCACTCCAAAAACTTACATAGATTAAAATTGGGTAGGTAATGTGGATGACATAAAGAGAACCAGTGGTGGAGCATTCGTTTTGGGAAATAACTTGGTGTCCTGTTTCAATAAGAAGCAATCATCAATATGTCTATCTACAATAGAAGCATAATTCATTGCAGCAATATCAAGTAGAATATAATCAACCAATATCAATACTCTGTGATAATACTAGCAAAACAAATATCTCCAAGAATCCTGTCATGCATTTGAAGTCAAAGAACATTATAATCAAGTATCATTTCTTAAGAGAGAAAGTCACATAACATAATGTCAAGCTAGGATATATTGGAACAAAGGAGCAAGTCACTAATATATTTACAAATCCTCTTCCTAGAGAAGCATTCGAGTATCTCAAATAAAAGTTGGGGGTGGTCCCCATGCCATCCAATCACTGAAGGAATACAAGAGGAGCACCAACTTAGGGGGAGTTGTAGAAGGAGAAGAAGGGTGTTTATAACAGAGAAGAGAATAAATATTACAACAAAAAGGGGGAGAAAATCCCTTTTCCATTGATGTCAAAGGGGGATAATACAAAAAAAGGGGGAGATTTGAAAAAGGAGAGACTTATAGGAAGTATTAAAATAACCAAGTGTTTCCATCAATGACAAAGGGGGAGTTTGTTGGAAATAGTGTTTTCATTGATGTCAAAGGTAGATAGAACTATAAAAATCATGTTATCATTGATTTCAAATAAAGGGAGACTGCCAGGACCAAAGAGAATCAAAACTAGACAAAGGATTCCCCTATGCATACGAAGATGAATATGCATTGTTGATTTTCTACAAAAGTTCTGTGAAGGTGAAGTGATTGTGAGTGAAATAGATTCGGTCCTCCACAAGAATAACAAGAATCTAAGAAATGGACGCTAGAAGAGATGTCAAACATGTACGAGGAGGATGAAATGACTTTGGTGTAGATCTGAGTAGTGAAGAAGGACCGAGTTGACTAGACCAAAGAAATGGCGACAATGATATATCACACATTCATGAGGTAACATGATTTTGAAGGATTTATAATGAAAAAGTATTCATATGTAATTTAAATATGAATGAAAGAGATATGGAATCATGCACAAGGCGTTAAATTTTGTCGTGAAGAATGGTGGATCTAGAGACGGTTAAATCCTAATCGTTGATTCTCTAAGATCAACGACTAAGATTAAAGAACCGGGGCCCAATGCCCAGTGGGCCATCTCAACCATGTCAACACCACAATAACAACCTCATCAACACCATGTGTCACATATCATAACACATCTTGATTCCATATCATCCAGTTCAAAAGAAGACATCCACATGGTATCACCTCATTTTCAACATTGACACAAAGCTCTCGAAAAACAACTGAGTATAGATATATTTAAGAGATAATGAGCACAACGAACAATTGGGAGTATGTGAAGAAGAAGTGAAGATTGAGCACGAACTCATGGTGATAAGGTAAAAAATTGAGTAAGTATAGGAGACCCGCGATAGGAGTTTGAAAATCGACCAAGTTTCAAGACATCGTGGAGATAATGAAGCGCTGAAGAATTGAGAGTATGCAAAGTAAAACGAGCGTGGACTTGTGGTGAAATATTGAGAATTGGATAATATCAAGGATTTCAACTTTCAAGAAGAAAAATCCATACCTATTTATGATTCTGATGTTATCACTCAAATTCCCATTCTTGGTCATGATCTTGAAATTTTTACACAAGTATATGCTAGTGTTAATTCTGATTACAATATTTTAGCTACTACTTGTAAAAAAATATTTCTTGTGAATAAGTCCTTTCTGTCTTATAACAATAATGTTAACATTCTTGTAAATAGTACTGTAAATTCTTTTCCTATTGTAAATAATACTAACTTTTCTCTTCAAGGTGAGCAGATTACTTTTCCAATCATGTTTCCATTCCAACAATTCACAATCATTTTCAAGACAAAATCGAAACTTGGTTGGAAATACATTTCAAATGAGGTTCCCTGTTAATAAATTTCTTCTCTTATTTATATTAGAAATCGTTGTACATAGTAGGTTATATTTCTCTTTTAATTGTTTATTATTCATCCAATTTATGTTACTAATTCCTATTGTATATATGATTGCAGGAATAAAGCAAAAGGACTGGCTTAACTAGAAATTTGACTTTACTTAGCCCTAGTCTTTCTTGTAGAGTAGATTAGAGTAGGATAGAATATGAGTAGTTTTAGTTTTTTTTCTTTTCAATTAGGTTTAGTATAGTTTATTGCTTCTCGTTGAATAAAGTAGTTATGCGATTATTGCTATATTAAACTATTGCCAAGGTAATCACTTTTCCTTTACCTTTTTCTTTTACTATCATCTTATTTATCTTGTTTTTCATTAAAGTTTTTGTTTTAAGCTTTACTCTTTAAATTAATCATTAAAACTTATTCATTTTTTGCAACAATTAAGATTTGATAAGAGGACAATGAGGAGAATACTTTGGTAAAATACTTATGAGACAATTTTTAAGCATAACTGCTCTTTAGTAGAATTTTGTTTTATAATAAAAACCTAATTCATTCTAAAGCATTCAAGACATAACCCATCTAAATTTTAACATAAATGAAAACATACATATTCATTTTTCTTATGTTGAGATATTTCTTTCTTATTCTTGTCATGATTGTATTTCATGTATTCATGGCTCATTAGGTTGTATTTTCTTTTAAGTTTGTAGTTTCCTTTTTGAAATTTTCATAGTTCGATTAGTGGTTTGATTTCACTTTTGGTATAGAGTTTGATTTTCTTGGTTTTAATTTATTCTTAGTTTGGATTGGATTTTGTGGTATTTCCAAAGTATATATGATGGGAAATATTTATTAAACTACACAAATTGGTTTACGAGGGGAAAGTTTTACTCTGCCATTTTAATATGATTTTTTTTATATTTAAAGGTCATCTTTATTAAGTTTTCACTCTCTCTCACATCAACCGTTAGCCATGGGAAACATTAATATGTGTTTCAAGTATTATAAGTTTACCTTTATAAAGGAAATAATTGCCTACATTATTTACTTTGAATCCCTCCCATACCCCTCCACATATAAAATCCTCTACTTGGGTAGATAAAGAGAATGCTAGTGGGGTCAAACTCAACTGGTATTACATCTAGTCCTTTAGGTAAAATCCTTCGATACCACTCTGCTCTCTTCACCCAATTGCTAAAATCAATTCTCCAAATATGTTTATCAAAAGGGTGGGAACAAGAGAGTTGAAAGAACATATGTATGGGAAATGTATGCAAACCCGTCGAGGTATTGAACATGCTCACTTGCAGTTGGAAAATGCATACATGGTATTGAGACAACTTTTTGTTAGTGCTAAACATGCCTACTGGCAATGAAGCAATGTTGAGAAAAAAGGTAATTTTATAACATATGCATACTAATATTTAATAACCACCTAGATATTTTTACTATCCAATAGTAGAGATGTAATTAAAAGTTAATAAATATTCCATATATTTGTATTCATTGTTTAGATCTAAACATTCAAAGACTTCCATATTTAAAAGCTTATTTTGCTTTGATTCTATGTTATGTGGGACTTTTGGGAATGGTATCATGTGCGAGAAATTTTTGAAATATTCTATTTTGATCTTTGGTAAATCTAGTCCTACTGTCTTAACCAGAGATAACTGCTTCGTCCCCATGTGTCGCCAATTGTTGTGGCCACAAAAACCCCCATAAGTTTTTAAAATTATTATGGGTCCTGTTAGTCACCACTATTTTTTTTTATGTCTTGGATTCAAGATTCTAAAATTAGCGAAGGCACTAAAGGGTTTTGAGGCATGAAAAATTGGAAGGAAGGTCAAAAATGACATAAATAAGTTAAATTTGGTGAAAAGGTTAATTAGATCGGGCCCAAAATAATTTTGATCACGATCCATCAAAATCGACGACTAAGAAGCATTACAAAGTTTGAAGTTGCATGGAGGATAATTCTAAAGAGCGGTCCCACAATCCAAACCGTGGTTTCCATTGAAGTATACGTGTCAGTGCCAGGTTGATTACAAAATGCCAAGGAGGTTGTTCCAAAATCACCAATCCGCATCTCTGCAAAGTGAAAAGTATAAAATGTCGATTTGACATTTTTATTTATTTTTATTTTCAAACTCAAGGACCATTGGAACACTGTCCTGACTGCCATTTTTCTGTTGTATCCTAGCTTTGCACCATCACATTTCTCTTCCATGTATTTATCTCGCCGTTATGGATCCCATAGTATTTTCAGTACCAGAGCAAGACCCTGAAATAAATGAGGAATCCCTAATTGACAGAGATGCAAATGTATTTGATCTTGATATCACTATTTTCCCCATTTCTATGTCTCGAAGCAACTTGGATGATATAAAGGAAAATAGTATTTAATTTTTAGAAGCATTCCAGGCCTCCATTGTCCCATCTGCTGTCGAGGTTTCATTCCCATTTCCTGAATTTGTAGGTTGGTGTGTTGGACAATATTCTCATTTAGAAAGGGTAATTATCAATAAACAAGGATCTCAAGGCCTGTATAGGATAGATAATCCATGTATTCGAAATTCACACAATATACCAAAATAATTTTCCTTTAATTTTGAGTCATTCAATGAAGAAAAAGTGATTAGGGTTTATAGAGAAGGTCATCCAGAGCTCAAAAGTCAATTTCTACAACAAATCGTTAAACCTGAACAAATGTCAGAGAGTCTGTCCTTACCAATGAGTATCAACATGATGGACATTGAATTTCAGTGGTATGTTACTTGTTGATTCAAGTCCTAGGTCTAGATAGTGATAAATATGTTGTTGAAGTCATGCTAGGTTTTCTTTTGATCTTTTTCAAGTCAGATTTTGGTTAGTCAGTCTGAATTAATTTTGATAAATTCCTAGCTCACACCATTCACAAGCAGCTAGTGAATTTTCACTCTTTGAGACATTTCAGATACTATACATATCTGTTAAATATTTTCTTAGCAAGTAACCATGGAGAAATCCCTGAATAAAACTTTGTATCTACTGAATGTAAAAGAATCACTTTTCTCATATTCATCTACAAGGTCATGTCAAAAATCTATTCTCTAATTTTCAATACAAGTTTACCCATAGTTTTGGAGGACATGAAGATTCATCTGTAGCCAAATCTAGAGAACAAAGTAGGAGAATGGGTACTTTTTATGTATTCAACAATGATATGGGTATATGGTTTTCACGAGTCTCCTTACTTGTTATCTGTTTCCTAACTCCCATGATTTTTGATCTTGATTTCATCAGGCAGAGAATCATCTCCAAGACAGATACATTCATCAAATTACACAGAGCCTCTAACATTAAATTCCCCTTTGTTAGTGGTCCTTTTGTTGTTAAGTCCAAATCATGTTATCACAGGTTAAGGAAAAACTCAAAGACTTTGGTTTTTCAGAAATACAAGGAAGAAAATATGATCCACATCAGATCATATCCAAGAGAAGACAGATAAATAAAAATGCACCTTATGAACATGAGAATGTGCAAGGCTTGGATAGACTAGCTAATATAGAAGTGTGTATTGATGTGGAAGCACCATTGAAGCAGGTAAAAACACATCAAGATCCTCAAAAGTTGGTGATTAAAATTCCCAAATCCAGTGTGTACAACAAAAGTAACACTGGATTATAAGGCTAAGATTTTGCAGCTGGAAAAGGAAAAGATGGAATGGTCTCAAGAAAAGTTAGAGTTGGTGCCTAAAGCCATGGTTTTATCCCCTGCTGCAGGAACTGGATCAAACACTAAAGACATTGTTTAGGCTATGTCACAAGTCAGTCTGAAAGAAGGAGAGATCAAAGGGTTAAAGGAAAAATGGAGAAATTGGAGCAGGAAGTGCACAAAAAGGATGAAAAGATATCCCAAGTTCAAAAGGAAAAGGTAGTTTTGCAGGAGAATATTAATAAATTGAATTCAATATTGAGATATAAAATTCTGCTGCAAGGAGAAAAACATATCATATGGGATTCTATAGCTGCCGAGGCTGTAAAATTTAGATCATATTTGAATTTTGTAAATGATAAAGATAATATAACAATCAAAGCCATGCATAGATGCATTGTTGTAAATGCGACATTAGCCAAAAAGCCATCTGAATGAGCACAAAATGCCATTAATATTCTCAACTCAGTTCCTCCTACAGATATTCATACCATTGGGGTAAAAGACAAAACTTCATTGATTATCTGGCCCGGAAGGATTATTGCAAAACATGAGCTTTTGAGATCAGTTCTGAATAAATCAATACATATGGAACAAAGTGTGAAAAATTTCAATAATTTATTTGAAGAATTGTTCATAAAGGGCCTTCCATCATTTTGGGATGGTAAAGGTAAGTTGTGGGATCAAGAAGAATATAATGCACTCTTGAATTAATCAAGGATGGACCACTCTGAATTTGAAACCTTGGAGGAGGGTTTGAAAGGGGCTACTTTAGTTGATAAAATGAGTACATATTTTGAAATTTTAAATCAGTTTAAGATAGTCAAACTTGGTCTACCTGTCATGTATTATTCCACTGGTATTGACTTGGAAATTTAAATGAAGGAAATGACAGATTATGATATTCCTTCTGAATTGTAATAGAATGAAATAGTTAGATTGGGTAAAAGCAAATGTAATTTCCTAGGAACGAGTAAATGATTTCCAGTGGTCGAAAAAAGGCAACGAATCAAATGAATATACAATCAAAGTCAAAGGACGAAGATAAAGGACCAAACTACAAAAATATCTGTAAATCCCAAATTTTGTGAACTGAAATTTTCTATTTTTAGTGTAATTGGTTCAAACCGAATGGAATAAAATTGTTGTATACATATTGTAGTTTTTGATGTATTCGAGGTTGGTAGTAGCACAAAGAGACAAATTGTACTAATCATTGTAATAATTTATGAATATGAATGAATACAAGTGGATATGTCCAGATTTTTTTCATACCAAAGATTCATGTGGTGATGTTGTGAAGTATGTGCCTCCTTTCATGTATGTTTTTCTAGTTTGCCATCTCTTCATCTGCAACCTTTCATATGCTTAAAATTAGATGTTAATGGGTCTGAAATTCATCTAAGTGGTGCTTTAGATCTAAGCAATTTTGAATTATGTTTTCTTTCTTAACTCATTAGAATTCATCTCTATGGTGCTCTAATTGATGTTATATGTTTTCCTCTTTCTTCCATATTATCACAACAAATTGAAAGATTGAAAGTTCATCACCTACCTTGCCTTTTCTTCCTTGAGAACTATACCTACCAAAAATCGTTTCATTTGTTTTCAGAGTTGACTCCATTTCCCAACATGTACCTTTCCTTATTTCCAACAAACCCCATAAATCTTTCATCAAATCAAAACCTAGCCATTAAACCTTTAAAGAAGATGCATCTTCCAAGAGACCAAGTGACAAGATAGATCCCTCTCTGAACTGAAAGGGACAATTTTCAATTCTGAAGTGATTTTGGGGTTACCTTTGTAAGTTGTCCCTTCAGCCTAGGAAATTTACTTAGTACTAACATATTTGCGCCATTTCCAGGGAACGAAGGTTAAATCATCATTGGGATAAAATGACTTAAAATTTCATATTTGATTCCCGAGGGTAACAACAAATCAACCATTTTATTGAATGAGAAAAACATTTACCTCAATGAATTCATTTTATAAGATCAATAGCAAAAAGGTAACTTTATTGAGAAATCCTGGCTCCAAAAAAGATTTACACTAGGAGAAACCCATATCCAGAACCTATAGTATCTGTGTCTGATCCTGAGAAACTTTTGCATAAAAGAAAAGAAAGGGTAGTTGACTTAGGTATTTTTCTGGACACAAATATATCATTGCCTAAAGACAGAGTGAAAAGCATTGATGACCTTGATTTTAACATAAAATTTGAACAAACTTTGTTTAGATTTAAATTAGAGTCTAACTTGAAAGACGTTTTGTTTGATGAGAAAAAAATTCAATCTCTGATTTCTATTGTCCCTATTCAAACTATTGTCATTCCTAGTCAGATTGTTCAGCCAGTCCAAAACCCTCCTAGAGCCATGAAAACAATATTTTCTACCCTTTTTTTACTTGCTAAATTTCATGATATACCTCAAAATTATAATCAAAGGATTAAGTCATATAATGTAGAAGAGAATGTTTTAGCTCAGAAACACTTAGATTGGTTTAGTGATTTTTTTGACTTGGAGGTTGTTAAGAACCAAATATCAATATAGCATAGAAAAACCTCATAAAAAGTACTCAATGCCTTGAAAAAGAGACAATTTCAGATAATAAGCCTCTTCGAGGGGGAAACCTCCTTTTACCCCACTTAAATGTTCAAGTACAAGACGATTCCAAATGAAAATGTCTCCTTGGTAT
>JZKD02S1771717.1:0-11567 GCA_000966675.3 Picea glauca
ACTTTGAAAGTGTCGGCCATGTCGCGATATATTGCACCGAAAATTTCGGCACCCATAAAATTTCGCGAAATGTCGCGACATATTCGATATATCGCCGACATTTACAGCAGTGATCGCTATTTTTACAAGTGTCTATTTTTTAGATGTGCTATATTTGGCAGCAGACTCACTGTAGTTCTCTTCATTTAATTTTTTCTTATTTTTTAGGTGCTAGACTGCATTTGTCTGGGCATATCTACATTTAGCAGTTCTATTTATAGCAGGTATAGGGTGCAATATCATGGTTTCTAGTGTGTAGCGGTGGAGTGGCTTCTAGGTTCTGGTGGGCGAAGGAGTGAGTCAAGTTCCAAATTGAACAGGTGAATGTGTCTTCCCAGTGTGACATGTGGCAACTAATTGGAGGGTTTTCATTGATACAATGTCCTAAAATTGTCTTGTGCTAAAACCCTAAGTTGATTAAAGATTTACCTAAACCCTAATTTGTGTTGCTATGTTTACTTGCTATTCTTGTTAGTTTTGACTTTCCCAAAAAAGGGGGCCTAATTTGATGTGCTAATTCCACTTCAAACCCTAGTTGGACCTTTTTTGCATAATTGGCATCTTGTCAATCCTATTCAATGCTTTTTCTAATATTCACATGTGAGGTATTCCTAAAAGCCTAAGCCAATTTCCTTTGCAGAATTGGCAATTGTGCTAAGTTTGTCAAACTTTAAAAGCCTAATTTGACTGTTTTATCCAATCCTTGCATGCCGAAAAGCCTTAAATAAAGTTTCTGTTGCTAAAATTGCTCAGCAGGAAACCCAAGCTGACTTCATTAATATAATTAGCATGTGCTGAGTTTGTTTAGCCTTTCCCTAATCTGATTTCTGTAGCTTTACCTTGCATGAGAAATATTATTCGAAAACTATATTCTGCAGAGAGAAATTCGCTGGAAGGTTTATGTATGGCAACTTTTGATTAAGTGGGAGATATCCTTCTAAATATGCATGTGACTTCACTGTCCAACGGAGAAATTTTGGTTAATAAGACATCACAGTAGTTAGAGGAGGTTGCCATTTATACTGATCTCCACTTATATTTGGAAAAACACAGATTTATGATGCCGATAAAGGCAATCTTGTAGAGTTATTATATGCAGTTTGAAGTGAAGAATGGACACAGTAAATTGGTGGGGATAAGTTGGCTGTTTGAGGCTAAAGTTGGCAGTTTCTTGTGGACAAAACAGCAAAACAGCAGCTACAGGGAGATAAAACTGCCAGTTTCATAGAAGAAATGAGTTAACCAGCAGTTACGAAAGGGAATACACCTAAGACGAGTGTCATCTGAGTTGGCATATCCAACATTTAATCACAGAAAATCCAGTGCCTGAAGGAATTAATATTTGGCAGTTTCTTTCAGTTATTTTGAAGAAAATCAGCTATCAGTTTAGTAACAGTAGCTACAGCATGAAATATAGCAGAGACCACTAGCTAAATCAGTGCTGGAGGTTATCTTAATTAGAACGAGAAGTTCATTTTTGTGGATGATTGGAAATAACAGCCAGTCATCAGCAGTCTTCCACACAGAAATCAGTGCTGGAGACTATCTTTCTAGGCAGTTTGAGATGGTGGTTGAGATGTAGTGAGTTCTAGGAGGAGAAATTTCTTTTTCTGGAATGATACTAGTGGTTACAACAGAAAGGGAATCAAGTCGAGGGTATTGCAGCCATAAATAGTATTCTTCCTATTTTGGTTTCATGTTACACCATCGTAAAAGTGCATGCAAGTAATCATTTTCAGTGAGATCGCTTTAGTCTAATGACAGCCAGAAGAGATAATGGGGTGAGTCGATGTTAGCAGCTTTACTATTTGTGGCAACAGGCATGGTAAGAAGTTCACTGTTTCCAGTTAGGTGAAAAGCAAACTGTTGAAATGATGATGCAAGCAGTTGATTTTTTTCTCCTTCCATGCACAGTTAGGACATGTAGTTTTGGGTTTCTGAGCTTTGATATGAAGGAGTTCGAGATCACTCAGGAGGGGTAAGACAGTATTTTTTCTGAGCATTTTGCAACAACGGAATTCTCATCATCCTCCCACCTGCTGGATCCAATGGACTGCTTCCATCACTGCATACTAATGGACCTATTGCAGTCTGTCAAGTGTTTAAACTTTAACATTATGATGTGATTTGATCTCTTGAATAACATATCAATTTGTTTCTACTATGCCGTGTCTTTTGGCTCTTGGAATATCTTGGTTGGAGAGTAGTTTAATTATATTGCAGTGATTTGGTTAGTTTTAGTGCACTTATGTTGATTTTTTATTCACTTAAGGAACACATTCACCTCATTTTGTTTGTTTTCATTCACTGTTATACTTGTCCCAGAAATTTGATCTCAATCACTTTGATGTAACTAGAATATATTCTTGCTCTTGACTGCTTACAGGATTATCAAGGGAAAGTTTTTTGTGTGCTGATTAGTTGGATTATTTACGCAGATTTATTAGCTTCATAACAGCATACAACAGCTAGCGACACCCCCCTGAGACTGGAAAAGCACTAGTCCAGACTCCAAACACAGAGACATCCAATGGTGATAGGGTTGGTTGTCTAGAGTTGTTGCTCAGATCTGCTGTTGCAGATTTGCATGATAATAAGGATTTTAGACTTTCATAAGCTCCTTAGTCCCAAGTTAGCCTTCTATTTCGAGCAGTTCCTTCAGATTTTTGATGGCCTCACAACAACCGCATTATCTTTAGCATCATTGGCTACATGAGCTTCATATTCCTCTTGGTCGGAGTTGAGTTTGTTTTTGTCAACTGAGGGTGGAGGTTGACCACCATCTCCCTAGGGAGGAACAAATTTGTAAAGTTTGCTCATTGAATGAAGTGGAAACAAAGGAACACTATATCTTTAGATGCCCTCTCTATTATGAGATGAGGGAAAGCTATCACTGTCTTTATAGGGGATCAGATGGATCCTTATCCCTTTTCTTCAGATACCCTGACCAAAAATGCTTGGCTTTGTATATCAGAGAGGTCGTTGCCCTCAGATGGTTCCTACTTTATTGTCCTCCCATGATGGTTATGCAGATTATTCCTTCCACCTTGTTGCAACATTAGTAGAGCTATAGTCTTTATAGGTCCTAATTTAATGGCTTCATAAGTTCATATCAATTTGACACTGCAGCTTGACCCATATTGCACTAATAGTGGATTGCATTGTGAGTAGGACTAAAAACAGGACCAAACATATTCAACATCGACATCACCATAGGGAATCGTGCTAGATATTTATTATTTGTTTCTTTACAACTACTAAGGATCTTTAGGCTTTGGATGCTAGCACTGCGCTTTGGCATTGTCTTCAACCCCCTCAACCACCAGTGGAGTATCTTGAAGACGCTGAGGATTACCCCACAAGTTGCCATTAGACTAGGTCACTCGTTGGAGAATGTTATTCGACATGCTCTTCGCATTGACATTACCATTATGGGCTTGGATGATGAGAGTGATTAGCCCCCTTATATAACAGCTGATCATTACAATAATTTAGCAGGACGATACTCCTATAGCTTATTTTCTAGATGATTTTTGTTGCTTTGTGGGGTTTA
Source organism: Picea glauca (assembly GCA_000966675.3). Lineage (NCBI taxonomy): Eukaryota > Viridiplantae > Streptophyta > Pinopsida > Pinales > Pinaceae > Picea > Picea glauca. The sequence goes on from JZKD02S1771717.1 coordinate 3,593, forward strand.
CCTCCCTTGGTCTACTCTCTTTGCTGGTTATATTTTAATGTGTATTGTTACTTAGTATTAGATTTAATTTCTTTCAATGTTGGGAGATCTTTCATGCACTCCCCTTCGGCTATTAATGTTAGTGGTTCTTTTGAGTCCCATTGACCAATATTGGTCATTGTGAACATAAATAGAATTTCAAATTCATTTTCTGAGTTCTCCCCATATGCATGTGTCAGTCTTATGTATATGCACTCGAACAAATCAACAATTATTTCTATTTGAATCTTCTGAAAAATAGAAGGAGTTGCAAGTGTTCCTGCAAGTGATATTTCAATAATGGTATGCTCCAGACCATGTTAATTTTAATATAGTTCACAAGTATATACTATAATCATTTTACCTGTAAGTATTTGTTTTCTTATGATGTATGCAACTATCCTGATGTCGAGAATCTTTTGTTTTTGAGAATGGATGGAAACAGGAGTACTGCAGTGTTTGCAAGATTGGGTCCCCAAACTGCTATTACCTTTATTGTCTATGAAAAGGTACGGGAGATTGTTGGATTGAAAGCTCTATAATACTTCAAAAAGTTAGGTAGGACGTAACCGCTGTCACCTGGCAAAAGTCGTTTTGTCGCATTAATTCAGGTGACCAAACTGAAATGAACGAGAGCTCCAAAAGATTGCTGTGGTTTCGAAGTCAGAGCTAACATAGTATGTTGATCTTTGTTGTAATTGTCGCTGATTATTTTAGTAACATTGTTATGTTTCCTTTCTCCTGCAATAAGGAGGTTACAGACTTTCAAAATTGGCGTTTGTTATAATATGCTACAACTTTGTCCCGATCACAATGCATAAACTGTAACCAGAGTTCCATTGGTGCATGATCCAAAGAAGGATTTCCAAGGCATTGCAAAAGCTTCCTGGTGTTAACATTTTAGAAAAATGTGTCAACGAGGTCTCATTGATGATTGTACAATTGATCATATTTATTCTGAAAAAATGGCAACTAGTTATCTTGTTTAAGTTACAATTCTGCTTGTCTACTACTCTTTCTGGACCAGTCTCACAGATATTTCTGTTTATCATTCCTAGAAGTCAACAATTCGGTACTTAATAATTTGATTACATCACTAGGGTGGTTGAGGTTAAAACATACAAGGGAAAATCATAAATGACAGTGTCCATGTACATTTCATCATATCTACAAAATTGTAAAACCACGGTGATATATTTTTAAGCTTGTAGAGGAATCCCTTGCATACTTGATGGTGATATGAAATTATCAATATATGATTTGTAATTGTACCTATGGGCTAAAATGAGTAGAACATAATCAAACACAATCTGCAGTTTATTCACAGGTCCCTGGTGAAAAACAATCATTTTCCTGAGCTACTTCTACCAAGAAACACTATGTTAGCAAATATTCAAATCTCACTGTGGACATTCTGAGCCCCTAAGATCGTTGATCTAAAATTTAAGAATATTATAAGCCTCGGGCTATAAATGAAAAATAGTTAGTTAACCAAGGTTGATTGTGCTCAAAGCATTCGATCCCTGTTGCTTTCTAATTTAGATACTCTGGATTTTTATTTTTGCTGCTTTGCTTCATTTATGAAAGTGAATTCCTTCTCTACGCTTTGCCAGCTCTTTCTATGTCCTAATGTTGATTTCACGAATTACTATTCACTTAACTTGCTATTAGTTTCTTGTCTAGAGATAATTATCTGTCAACTCAACAAGATTCTGTCATCCGAGCCTATTGTCCTTTTGTTTAATTGCATGTATTTTGTACCTTTTAATAGGAAATGTCAATATTCTAGATCACTAGGACACGCGTTTGCATATTAAGGGGTTTGCAAGCAACCTGTTGCTCATCGGGAGTTGTGTATAAAGTCCAACGCCAATCTGATATTTAATGCAGCGATGCTAATGGGTTTTTACGAGTGTTTACTTCTATACCCATCTGATTGATCTTTGGTAATTCTACCTGACTAATGCCAGCAAACTTTACCTAAATAACAAGTTATGAGACAGAGAACCCCAAGGTGACCAGTCCCCTGCCTTGTAAGCAAGTAGTATTATTTTATCTCGAAATATTGCATTGTTTTTATTTTTTCAAAATCATGTATTATTGAAATATAGTATACTGGGCATTAGATTACTTTGGTTTATAATGTATTCATGAAATGCAATGTTCTTTCGTACTAAAATGTTTTGGTTGATGTATTAATGAAATTCTTATGGTTATTTATATTAAGGTATCTAGGTTATTAATTATTTTCTTATTAGCCCTGCCCTTCGTGCTGCAGGTACTATAGTAATCGGTTCATCTCTTTTATATTATTCTTGCATGCAAACTGATGACCTTTCATTGTTTTAAGCCAAGGTTTTGGCAAATTCATACAATTTTTCCATCCTCATTTCTTTTTTTAACCTAAGTTTTAAGTTTAAAGTTTTATTTGGCCTCTTCTCAAGGCACAGTCCCATATTGTCTACCTATATCTTAACTTAAAGAACACATTTCAGTAGTAATTTTCCCAAGTTAAATAATGCTAAAACTAAGTCTAACATTACTTACCTAAGTTTTAAGTTTGAGGTTTTATTTGGCCTTTTCTCAAAGCACAGTCCCATATTGTCCACCTATATCTTAGCTTAAAGCACACATTTCAGTAGTAATTTTCCCAAGTTAAATAATGCTAGAACTAAGTCTAACATTACTTCTTCACATTAAATGTTTGCTCCATCCATGCTCTTGATACATAGTCCATATACCGCTCTCTTGAGCTGCCACCTACACCCCCATGAAAACGTCGGTGCTCTCATCTTTAGGGGGTAGGCATAGGCCTACATTCATTTCTGAGGAGAGGATAACACATCTGGTAGCTTTGCTCCACCCTCTGCAAACCGGTTAGCCTTCCTCCAAGATAGAGAGAAAGCTTGATGGAATCATCGGCTCATCTAGAATCTGGTAAGCATTCTTCCTAAGCTAGCCTTGCCGTGCACTAGAAAGACAACAAACAAGAGGTGAGGCAAAGAATTTTTAACTTTAATTTCTTGGTGTACAATCGAAGAAGGTAACTCAACACAGTATATTATTTTAATACCCATCACTTCTAATATATATATATTTGAAGTATAGATTGGCCTCAAAGTGCAAGAATATTTATAATTCATTTATGTTTTCTATTTTTCGTAGATAGAACGAAATGCTACTTGACCTGAATTTATAATTCTTTATGTTTTCTATTTTTCGTAAACAGAACGAAATGTTGCTTAGATAAAGCATAAAGAACCTACAAAGACAGGTCTATAAAACAAAACAACAGGTATATAAAACAAAACATACTTTTGTTTGAACTTGCTAACTAGAGTGGCTTTTAGCAATTCAAAGCCTATTGATGATTGGCCTTCTGGTAACGCTATACAGTTCCCTATCTCAGAAAGGTAAATCTAAGAAAATGTAAGAGAATTTTTGTACTAGAATGTTGACAAAGTATCATCCGTTGCCTTAGCCTCAATTAAAGGAAAAATACACAAAAAGATAATATATTTCCTCTTTATTATTATTATTCAAAGAATTGACATTTATTCAGCGAATAGAAGACTTATTTTTCAGGCAGATGGAAACTAACTTTTTTCAAATAATGAACATCTTCATCAATTTATATAATATGATTGATTGTGAAAATACTTATTAGTTATGTGTATAGATTTTGAAGACTTATTTTTTCAGGCAGATGGAAACTAACTTTTTTCAAATAACGAACATCTTAATCAATTTATATAATATGATTGATTGGTTGTGAAAATACTTATTAGTTATGTGTATAGATTTTGAAGACTTATTTTTTCAGGCAGATGGAAACTAACTTTTTTCAAATAACGAACGTCTTCATCAATTTATATAATATGATTGATTGTGAAAATACTTATTAATTATGTGGATAGATTTTGAGTAAAACAGTTGCTATTATGCCACAAGCAAGTAATCCATGCATTATTACAAATTCCAGCTCACTCATCAATTAAGTTGTAGTTTAACTTTTAAAAAAAAATTGAGTGGTTCCTGTTGGGAAAAAAATCAATCTAACTCTTAAGCGGAAAATACTTTAATTTGTTAAAAGATGAAACAGGACGTTGGTTTTTATATTATAGTATTCAAAACCATAGTTCATTTTGTAAAATTGATTTTTGAATAGTGTTGAAAATGGTTAAAATATTGTAACTTCTAAATCACATGTTAAATTCGAAGTGTTGATATTATAACCAGAAGCAACATTACCGAATCCTGGGACGAAGTGCAAAAATCTGAGCCACAACCCATGCAAGTTGAAAGTGCAGCGATATGGTAGATCTACTTACCCATGCACTACAACAGTATATTTTTCCACAATTTCCTTATTCGTTCTTTCGCAATCACAACCATGCTTGCATTCTAACTAACTCTTTCTATAATTCTTCCGTCCAAATGCCCTCTGCGGATTCGATCTTTGCTTCGAGCCAGCGCCCATGATAGTGCTCACTTGTACTCGGAGTCAAGGCCAGGATTTTCCTTTCAAACTGAACGATTGGGTCAGGCTTCGCATTCCAAACCGCTTGACCAAGGATCAATCTTTAACCTTGATCGATATATCCATTAAATGGCCATTTTTCTGAACACATGTGAGTATTCTTCCTGCATTTAAAATACTCCATGAGATTGCCCATACAAGAAGATGATTGTCTGAAGATGAGTCTCTACACAACGTCATTACAGGTTTGTTTCAGGTAGATTGACAGTGGAAAGAAGGGTGTTGTTATAGGTCTGTAAGTGCGTTGTTGGTATACCCGTTTTAGCAGCTAATAGTCAAGGTGCCCTGCGTTGGAGTCATTTCCAACATTATTTGAAGGACGCCCAACCTGGAAATAGTCATAGTTTTCAGATTTTCATGAACATCAAAGAGACGATTGAGAAACATGAAGGCACACAGCTCAATCGAAGTTCATTGTCAAATCATTACATCATGAATATACAGATGCAATGTAATAAATAAATTAAATAGGTTGGATAAGGTGAGAGACTATGAGTTTGACATCCAACCAACAAAATGTATTGATAAGATAGCTAGCTAGAAATTTTCTTTTCCACCTAGGGTACACATGAAAGGTGTTAAAGTGCAAATGACAAATGGACGTCCATCCAAAGCATTTGAATCCAATCATCCACATTTTCATTTAAATGTGACACATGAACAAGGTTTTTGAAAGCTTCAGAATCTGGAAGAGACATAGCAAGTTGATCTATGTTTATTTATGTTGTTGTATGAGAATATTGCATATCATATTCAAGATTTCAGCTTTGGATCTCACCTGTAAAGTTGTGGATATCATATTGAAGATTGTAGACATTTTTTGGTGTAAAGGACGAAAGAGATTTGCAAAGATTCTGTGATGCAGAGCATTTTTCACTGATATCAAAGACACCTACAATGTCGAACTAACTATGTTAGTATTGAAAGCTTCATTCAATCTCATATCTGGTCGAGTCGTCCTCATACATTGCTATCACAAACAACCACTATTGCAAACAACACCATCATACATTGCTGCCACAAACAACTACTCTTACAAAAAACGCTATCGGAGAATGTATTGTTGCTTAAAAATAACTTCCAAAGGTTTTCCAAATGTCTGACATGCCATTGTTCCTCTTCAACTACAACACTAGAAAAATGCACAATGCTTTTCATATTTTGGGAGACCGATGGAGGGAAGGTGAGTATAATTATACGATTTATAGTAGCAACAAAAGGAGGACGAGATGGAGAAGGATACGGATCAGAGAACATTTCAATGTACATGTTTGCTTTTTTTTTTTTTCTATGTAATTTATGTTGAGTAATGCATGGCATTGACCTGTATTATTTTCATAAACAATTCCACACATTTTAATCTCTATTTCAAATCCTTGCCCTTGTTTACGTTGTTTTTCATACTATGCTACAATTTGATATATACATTTGTTGATTTTGATAGATATTGTCCATCATATATATGCTTATATTTTAATCTCTATTTCAAATCCTTGCCCTTGTTTATGTTGTTTTTCATATTTTGCTACATTTTGATATATACATTTGTTGATTTTGATAGATATTCCCCATCATTATGTTTACATTGTATGTATGCTTAACATAGATATGAATTTTGTAGGCGCTAATGTGTCGATATATACATTTGTTGATTTTGATAGATATTCCCCATCATTATGTTTACATTGTATGTATGCTTAACATAGATATGAATTTTGTAGGCGCTAATGTGTCTGTCATTATGTTTACATGAGTAAGTAATTGTGTCCACTAGTAGTAAACGTTGTCAGAGCATTAAACCAACATCAATGGAAAAATAGGGCATAAATAATATTATAAACATGGGATGAAATTAAAAAAAATAAAAATAAATTCACCTAATTACTATAGGAATAATTACTAAACCAACATCAATGGAAAAATAGGGCATAAATAATATTATAAACATGGGATGAAATTTTTAAAAATAAAAATAAATTCACCCAATTACTATAAGAATAATATGAAAAATTATCATATTGAAGAAATACTATTATAAACATGGGATGAAATTTAAAAAAATAAAAATAAATTCACCCAATTACTATAAGAATATTATGAAAAATTATCATATCTAAGTTGTGTCACACTTTCAACCTATTTTTCAACATATCTAAAAGTTCTTATTAATTGGTTTCCAATGTTTTTAAAATATACTTGTCTTTTAGTAAACATAATAAATGTAAATTTTTTAAGATTAGTTAAAAACAATTCTTTATTTAAAACAATTGCTTGATATCGATATTAATTTTTGTTACATAATTTATAAAATATTTTTTGTTATATAATTTATAAAATTAGAATTGATAACCATTTTTAAGATATTTATTAGCTCGACAAGAAAAAGTGTGAGTGTGAACACCATCTCTAGTATTCTAGGGAACCATTTTTCAGAACCGATTCCTTATGATACTTGTGTTTATTAGGATTGTCACCATCCTAAACGATCACTAACTAAAAAGTCCTGTTATATGTGTTTTAAAAAACACACTTTAAATAACTCAAAAGGTTATCAAACTCAACCTGTTGTAATATGCTAAGTTATTGCATATGGAATTAGTTGGTTCGATCTGCTTTCAAAGTTTAAGCTGATGTTGTTCTATTCAAACCTCTCCAATATTAACAAAGAGCTTATATAACATTTCATTTGGTAAGCGTTCAATTTTTTTTATTACATAATGCAGAATAAATGACCTTATATAGTTCAAATCAAGTTGAGGCAATTGTTCAAATTGGATTAACCAAAGTTTTAAATTTCCATATGAATGGGTCGTGCAATAACAAATGCAATTTAGATGCAAATAGTCGAGTATATCTCTTAAGATCTAGGTATCGATTTCCTGCTTTTGGAAGTTGATGAATATTGAATCTTGAACAGTTGATGAATTTGTAGTAAGATAGAAAGTTTAGGTCGAGTGCCTTTATTTAGGTATGAACGAGCCCTTAAGATCTCCTCAAGTTGTGAATGTGTGTATAATGACTCGACATCTTAAGAGCTCATCATTCAAACATGCTTTAAGGTCGAGTGCACTCTATTTCCACTCTCTCTATCCTCTCTTAAGAGTGCATTTAAGCTATCTCCCTTCTTGAGATCTCCTATGGCCCCTAGTACAAGTGAGAATGAAGGTGTACTTCAATATTAGAACTTTAGCACTCGCCCTATACATACGATAGGGATAACTATCAAACCGATCAATATAGGCCACATGAAAAACATTAAGTGTACCTAAAGGTCCTATCTATCCTAAGACAAAAGGCTCATTAGTTTCCATGCCAACACTCGTTAATCCTATCTCTTGGATCCAGTCAATCTTCACCCCATTGTTAGAAAAAACAGGACTGTGGAGCAATAAAATAAAACAAATGTGGAAACAAAAC
>JZKD02S1771717.1:11577-22558 GCA_000966675.3 Picea glauca
GAAAGTATAAATGTAATTTATCTAACATAAAACTACTTGCAAGGGCACCCAATCACTGAACAACAACCATAACACATCAGCAAAACTAAAACTTCAGTTGGCTGTTATAAAACAGTAGAAAACAAATTTATGACAGCAGAAAACTTAGTGTCTTATCTTGGTCAAAGATAGACCAAGAAGACTTGCTGATAGGACCTGGATTTTCTACAGGGTTGTGGCTCAGATTTTTGCACTTTGTCCCAGGATTCGGTAATGTTGCTTCTGGTTATAATATCTACACTTCGAATTTAACATGTGATTTAGAAGTTACAATATTTTAACCATTTTCAACACTATTCAAAAATCAATTTTACAAAATGAACTATGGTTTTGAATACTTTAATATAAAAACCAACGTCCTGTTTCATCTTTTAACAAATTAAAGTATTTTCCGCTTAAGAGTTAGATTGATTTTTTTCCCAACAGGAACCACTCAATTTTTTTTTAAGAGTTAAACTACAACTTAATTGATGAGTGAGCTGGAATTTGTAATAATGCATGGATTACTTGCTTGTGGCATAATAGCAACTGTTTTACTCAAAATCTATCCACATAATTAATAAGTATTTTCACAATCAATCATATTATATAAATTGATGAAGACGTTCGTTATTTGAAAAAAGTTAGTTTCCATCTGCCTGAAAAAATAAGTCTTCAAAATCTATACACATAACTAATAAGTATTTTCACAACCAATCAATCATATTATATAAATTGATTAAGATGTTCGTTATTTGAAAAAAGTTAGTTTCCATCTGCCTGAAAAAATAAGTCTTCAAAATCTATACACATAACTAATAAGTATTTTCACAATCAATCATATTATATAAATTGATGAAGATGTTCATTATTTGAAAAAAGTTAGTTTCCATCTGCCTGAAAAATAAGTCTTCTATTCGCTGAATAAATGTCAATTCTTTGAATAATAATAATAAAGAGGAAATATATTATCTTTTTGTGTATTTTTCCTTTAATTGAGGCTAAGGCAACGGATGATACTTTGTCAACATTCTAGTACAAAAATTCTCTTACATTTTCTTAGATTTACCTTTCTGAGATAGGGAACTGTATAGCGTTACCAGAAGGCCAATCATCAATAGGCTTTGAATTGCTAAAAGCCACTCTAGTTAGCAAGTTCAAACAAAAGTATGTTTTGTTTTATATACCTGTTGTTTTGTTTTATAGACCTGTCTTTGTAGGTTCTTTATGCTTTATCTAAGCAACATTTCGTTCTGTTTACGAAAAATAGAAAACATAAAGAATTATAAATTCAGGTCAAGTAGCATTTCGTTCTATCTACGAAAAATAGAAAACATAAATGAATTATAAATATTCTTGCACTTTGAGGCCAATCTATACTTCAAATATATATATATTAGAAGTGATGGGTATTAAAATAATATACTGTGTTGAGTTACCTTCTTCGATTGTACACCAAGAAATTAAAGTTAAAAATTCTTTGCCTCACCTCTTGTTTGTTGTCTTTCTAGTGCACGGCAAGGCTAGCTTAGGAAGAATGCTTACCAGATTCTAGATGAGCCGATGATTCCATCAAGCTTTCTCTCTATCTTGGAGGAAGGCTAACCGGTTTGCAGAGGGTGGAGCAAAGCTACCAGATGTGTTATCCTCTCCTCAGAAATGAATGTAGGCCTATGCCTACCCCCTAAAGATGAGAGCACCGACGTTTTCATGGGGGTGTAGGTGGCAGCTCAAGAGAGCGGTATATGGACTATGTATCAAGAGCATGGATGGAGCAAACATTTAATGTGAAGAAGTAATGTTAGACTTAGTTCTAGCATTATTTAACTTGGGAAAATTACTACTGAAATGTGTGCTTTAAGCTAAGATATAGGTGGACAATATGGGACTGTGCTTTGAGAAAAGGCCAAATAAAACCTCAAACTTAAAACTTAGGTAAGTAATGTTAGACTTAGTTTTAGCATTATTTAACTTGGGAAAATTACTACTGAAATGTGTTCTTTAAGTTAAGATATAGGTAGACAATATGGGACTGTGCCTTGAGAAGAGGCCAAATAAAACTTTAAACTTAAAACTTAGGTTAAAAAAAGAAATGAGGATGGAAAAATTGTATGAATTTGCCAAAACCTTGGCTTAAAACAATGAAAGGTCATCAGTTTGCATGCAAGAATAATATAAAAGAGATGAACCGATTACTATAGTACCTGCAGCACGAAGGGCAGGGCTAATAAGAAAATAATTAATAACCTAGATACCTTAATATAAATAACCATAAGAATTTCATTAATACATCAACCAAAACATTTTAGTACGAAAGAACATTGCATTTCATGAATACATTATAAACCAAAGTAATCTAATGCCCAGTATACTATATTTCAATAATACATGATTTTGAAAAAATAAAAACAATGCAATATTTCGAGATAAAATAATACTACTTGCTTACAAGGCAGGGGACTGGTCACCTTGGGGTTCTCTGTCTCATAACTTGTTATTTAGGTAAAGTTTGCTGGCATTAGTCAGGTAGAATTACCAAAGATCAATCAGATGGGTATAGAAGTAAACACTCGTAAAAACCCATTAGCATCGCTGCATTAAATATCAGATTGGCGTTGGACTTTATACACAACTCCCGATGAGCAACAGGTTGCTTGCAAACCCCTTAATATGCAAACGCGTGTCCTAGTGATCTAGAATATTGACATTTCCTATTAAAAGGTACAAAATACATGCAATTAAACAAAAGGACAATAGGCTCGGATGACAGAATCTTGTTGAGTTGACAGATAATTATCTCTAGACAAGAAACTAATAGCAAGTTAAGTGAATAGTAATTCGTGAAATCAACATTAGGACATAGAAAGAGCTGGCAAAGCGTAGAGAAGGAATTCACTTTCATAAATGAAGCAAAGCAGCAAAAATAAAAATCCAGAGTATCTAAATTAGAAAGCAACAGGGATCGAATGCTTTGAGCACAATCAACCTTGGTTAACTAACTATTTTTCATTTATAGCCCGAGGCTTATAATATTCTTAAATTTTAGATCAACGATCTTAGGGGCTCAGAATGTCCACAGTGAGATTTGAATATTTGCTAACATAGTGTTTCTTGGTAGAAGTAGCTCAGGAAAATGATTGTTTTTCACCAGGGACCTGTGAATAAACTGCAGATTGTGTTTGATTATGTTCTACTCATTTTAGCCCATAGGTACAATTACAAATCATATATTGATAATTTCATATCACCATCAAGTATGCAAGGGATTCCTCTACAAGCTTAAAAATATATCACCGTGGTTTTACAATTTTGTAGATATGATGAAATGTACATGGACACTGTCATTTATGATTTTCCCTTGTATGTTTTAACCTCAACCACCCTAGTGATGTAATCAAATTATTAAGTACCGAATTGTTGACTTCTAGGAATGATAAACAGAAATATCTGTGAGACTGGTCCAGAAAGAGTAGTAGACAAGCAGAATTGTAACTTAAACAAGATAACTAGTTGCCATTTTTTCAGAATAAATATGATCAATTGTACAATCATCAATGAGACCTCGTTGACACATTTTTCTAAAATGTTAACACCAGGAAGCTTTTGCAATGCCTTGGAAATCCTTCTTTGGATCATGCACCAATGGAACTCTGGTTACAGTTTATGCATTGTGATCGGGACAAAGTTGTAGCATATTATAACAAACGCCAATTTTGAAAGTCTGTAACCTCCTTATTGCAGGAGAAAGGAAACATAACAATGTTACTAAAATAATCAGCGACAATTACAACAAAGATCAACATACTATGTTAGCTCTGACTTCGAAACCACAGCAATCTTTTGGAGCTCTCGTTCATTTCAGTTTGGTCACCTGAATTAATGCGACAAAACGACTTTTGCCAGGTGACAGCGGTTACGTCCTACCTAACTTTTTGAAGTATTATAGAGCTTTCAATCCAACAATCTCCCGTACCTTTTCATAGACAATAAAGGTAATAGCAGTTTGGGGACCCAATCTTGCAAACACTGCAGTACTCCTGTTTCCATCCATTCTCAAAAACAAAAGATTCTCGACATCAGGATAGTTGCATACATCATAAGAAAACAAATACTTACAGGTAAAATGATTATAGTATATACTTGTGAACTATATTAAAATTAACATGGTCTGGAGCATACCATTATTGAAATATCACTTGCAGGAACACTTGCAACTCCTTCTATTTTTCAGAAGATTCAAATAGAAATAATTGTTGATTTGTTCGAGTGCATATACATAAGACTGACACATGCATATGGGGAGAACTCAGAAAATGAATTTGAAATTCTATTTATGTTCACAATGACCAATATTGGTCAATGGGACTCAAAAGAACCACTAACATTAATAGCCGAAGGGGAGTGCATGAAAGATCTCCCAACATTGAAAGAAATTAAATCTAATACTAAGTAACAATACACATTAAAATATAACCAGCAAAGAGAGTAGACCAAGGGAGGTAAACCCCACAAAGCAACAAAAATCATCTAGAAAATAAGCTATAGGAGTATCGTCCTGCTAAATTATTGTAATGATCAGCTGTTATATAAGGGGGCTAATCACTCTCATCATCCAAGCCCATAATGGTAATGTCAATGCGAAGAGCATGTCGAATAACATTCTCCAACGAGTGACCTAGTCTAATGGCAACTTGTGGGGTAATCCTCAGCGTCTTCAAGATACTCCACTGGTGGTTGAGGGGGTTGAAGACAATGCCAAAGCGCAGTGCTAGCATCCAAAGCCTAAAGATCCTTAGTAGTTGTAAAGAAACAAATAATAAATATCTAGCACGATTCCCTATGGTGATGTCGATGTTGAATATGTTTGGTCCTGTTTTTAGTCCTACTCACAATGCAATCCACTATTAGTGCAATATGGGTCAAGCTGCAGTGTCAAATTGATATGAACTTATGAAGCCATTAAATTAGGACCTATAAAGACTATAGCTCTACTAATGTTGCAACAAGGTGGAAGGAATAATCTGCATAACCATCATGGGAGGACAATAAAGTAGGAACCATCTGAGGGCAACGACCTCTCTGATATACAAAGCCAAGCATTTTTGGTCAGGGTATCTGAAGAAAAGGGATAAGGATCCATCTGATCCCCTATAAAGACAGTGATAGCTTTCCCTCATCTCATAATAGAGAGGGCATCTAAAGATATAGTGTTCCTTTGTTTCCACTTCATTCAATGAGCAAACTTTACAAATTTGTTCCTCCCTAGGGAGATGGTGGTCAACCTCCACCCTCAGTTGACAAAAACAAACTCAACTCCGACCAAGAGGAATATGAAGCTCATGTAGCCAATGATGCTAAAGATAATGCGGTTGTTGTGAGGCCATCAAAAATCTGAAGGAACTGCTCGAAATAGAAGGCTAACTTGGGACTAAGGAGCTTATGAAAGTCTAAAATCCTTATTATCATGCAAATCTGCAACAGCAGATCTGAGCAACAACTCTAGACAACCAACCCTATCACCATTGGATGTCTCTGTGTTTGGAGTCTGGACTAGTGCTTTTCCAGTCTCAGGGGGGTGTCGCTAGCTGTTGTATGCTGTTATGAAGCTAATAAATCTGCGTAAATAATCCAACTAATCAGCACACAAAAAACTTTCCCTTGATAATCCTGTAAGCAGTCAAGAGCAAGAATATATTCTAGTTACATCAAAGTGATTGAGATCAAATTTCTGGGACAAGTATAACAGTGAATGAAAACAAACAAAATGAGGTGAATGTGTTCCTTAAGTGAATAAAAAATCAACATAAGTGCACTAAAACTAACCAAATCACTGCAATATAATTAAACTACTCTCCAACCAAGATATTCCAAGAGCCAAAAGACACGGCATAGTAGAAACAAATTGATATGTTATTCAAGAGATCAAATCACATCATAATGTTAAAGTTTAAACACTTGACAGACTGCAATAGGTCCATTAGTATGCAGTGATGGAAGCAGTCCATTGGATCCAGCAGGTGGGAGGATGATGAGAATTCCGTTGTTGCAAAATGCTCAGAAAAAATACTGTCTTACCCCTCCTGAGTGATCTCGAACTCCTTCATATCAAAGCTCAGAAACCCAAAACTACATGTCCTAACTGTGCATGGAAGGAGAAAAAAATCAACTGCTTGCATCATCATTTCAACAGTTTGCTTTTCACCTAACTGGAAACAGTGAACTTCTTACCATGCCTGTTGCCACAAATAGTAAAGCTGCTAACATCGACTCACCCCATTATCTCTTCTGGCTGTCATTAGACTAAAGCGATCTCACTGAAAATGATTACTTGCATGCACTTTTACGATGGTGTAACATGAAACCAAAATAGGAAGAATACTATTTATGGCTGCAATACCCTCGACTTGATTCCCTTTCTGTTGTAACCACTAGTATCATTCCAGAAAAAGAAATTTCTCCTCCTAGAACTCACTACATCTCAACCACCATCTCAAACTGCCTAGAAAGATAGTCTCCAGCACTGATTTCTGTGTGGAAGACTGCTGATGACTGGCTGTTATTTCCAATCATCCACAAAAATGAACTTCTCGTTCTAATTAAGATAACCTCCAGCACTGATTTAGCTAGTGGTCTCTGCTATATTTCATGCTGTAGCTACTGTTACTAAACTGATAGCTGATTTTCTTCAAAATAACTGAAAGAAACTGCCAAATATTAATTCCTTCAGGCACTGGATTTTCTGTGATTAAATGTTGGATATGCCAACTCAGATGACACTCGTCTTAGGTGTATTCCCTTTCGTAACTGCTGGTTAACTCATTTCTTCTATGAAACTGGCAGTTTTATCTCCCTGTAGCTGCTGTTTTGCTGTTTTGTCCACAAGAAACTGCCAACTTTAGCCTCAAACAGCCAACTTATCCCCACCAATTTACTGTGTCCATTCTTCACTTCAAACTGCATATAATAACTCTACAAGATTGCCTTTATCGGCATCATAAATCTGTGTTTTTCCAAATATAAGTGGAGATCAGTATAAATGGCAACCTCCTCTAACTACTGTGATGTCTTATTAACCAAAATTTCTCCGTTGGACAGTGAAGTCACATGCATATTTAGAAGGATATCTCCCACTTAATCAAAAGTTGCCATACATAAACCTTCCAGCGAATTTCTCTCTGCAGAATATAGTTTTCGAATAATATTTCTCATGCAAGGTAAAGCTACAGAAATCAGATTAGGGAAAGGCTAAACAAACTCAGCACATGCTAATTATATTAATGAAGTCAGCTTGGGTTTCCTGCTGAGCAATTTTAGCAACAGAAACTTTATTTAAGGCTTTTCGGCATGCAAGGATTGGATAAAACAGTCAAATTAGGCTTTTAAAGTTTGACAAACTTAGCACAATTGCCAATTCTGCAAAGGAAATTGGCTTAGGCTTTTAGGAATACCTCACATGTGAATATTAGAAAAAGCATTGAATAGGATTGACAAGATGCCAATTATGCAAAAAAGGTCCAACTAGGGTTTGAAGTGGAATTAGCACATCAAATTAGGCCCCCTTTTTTGGGAAAGTCAAAACTAACAAGAATAGCAAGTAAACATAGCAACACAAATTAGGGTTTAGGTAAATCTTTAATCAACTTAGGGTTTTAGCACAAGACAATTTTAGGACATTGTATCAATGAAAACCCTCCAATTAGTTGCCACATGTCACACTGGGAAGACACATTCACCTGTTCAATTTGGAACTTGACTCACTCCTTCGCCCACCAGAACCTAGAAGCCACTCCACCGCTACACACTAGAAACCATGATATTGCACCCTATACCTGCTATAAATAGAACTGCTAAATGTAGATATGCCCAGACAAATGCAGTCTAGCACCTAAAAAATAAGAAAAAATTAAATGAAGAGAACTACAGTGAGTCTGCTGCCAAATATAGCACATCTAAAAAATAGACACTTGTAAAAATAGCGATGTCTCACATGTCAATGAAAACAGAGTCAGTAGACTCGTTTTTCTGCAAGGAACCCAAATATGTGCTCATAATTGACATGCAAGCCCTAAAAACCAAACTGCTAAAAATAGCAGTGTCATGAAACTGCTTGAATGTCACCTGAAACAGACTCATCGACATTTTGAGCTCACAAGGACCATATGTAGAAATCTCTAACATTGCAAGCCCCGGAACTCTGACTCCTAGAAGAAAGGAGAACTGCTAAAAATAGCAGTTTCTATGAATCTAACGAAACTGAGTCTGAAGCACGAGCTGATCACTATGAAGACCTGAATGCACCTATAAGGGAACTATCATGATGGAAACTAGTTGGGTCTTAACCCTCCAATTGTGCAGGCAAATCTGGGGGTTGATAATGGCGACTCAAGGGGCGACATCCTCTTGTGGGTGTCGAGAACCACTGAATCTTTGTACTCTGTTGCTCTGAAAAACTGATCCATGGAAACCTGGCCTGTATCAAAGTGCATGTCCACTAGGAAATGGAATCAAATGCATGGTACCTTGGCTAATCAATTGGAATGAGGAAACAACCATACATGCCCATTCACAACCACAACCTACAATCCACGTAGTATGTATGCTCCTCTCATTGGGAAATGAGTTGAAGTCAACAACTGTGAGACAGCCACCTAGTCAGATGCCAATGATAAAAACACCTGTCAAGCATAGCGAAAACCCACCAATAAGGCTAATGGGCTCTAAGGCACAAGCATAACCCATCCGTGTGAAAAATGAGCTAAATTCAAACACTAATGAAGCTCACCCAACCAAGACCCAACGATACTTTGTCCTGTAGGATGCAAGACGACTGCCAATGAGACTTGTTATCCCCTATCCTAAGGATAAATAAGGAGATCATGTCTCGAGGCCCACAGGTCCTAGACATGGAGTGTCGAGAGTCAGATGACTTGAGCATGGCCCCGGAGGGCCCATCTTTTCTTCAGTGCAGCCCATCCATCAGCAGCAGCAGCATCCATCCCACCAACCTAGTCCTGAAGTAGCAGTAAGTCTTGCTCCACGAGGTAATGAGTCCAGGTATCATGGTATGTGTCACTCTGATTATTGAAGCACTTAAGTATGTTGCATTGAATTATCCTTAGTTTCATAACGTTTGCTTGGAAACTATGCTATTTAACGTGTTCAAACCTGGGAGGGTGACATGATGCCCTAGTAAGTTGATCTCCCTTTAGGATGAGTTTCCATTGGGTGGGTCTATGAAAGGTCATTGTCCATTCCCTCCATACTTACCATTTTCCATCGTTATTCCTCTCATCTTCCCCCCACATTGGTTCGGGCATTGGGTTTGCCACACTAGGAAGGGTTGTACCTTGCCTTGTGGGAAAAAGGGGCTAAAGGCCCAGAGGGTAAAAGTAGCTGGCAAGAGTTAAAATCCAAAATGAAACCTTTGAGATGCTTTGCCCAGGGATTCCCATGAAAGAAGTAAAAAGATTCTCAGTGAGAAAAGGGAACCCATAAGATAAGTCAAAACTCAAGGTACTAGTTGGTGGATGGGAGGTCTCATCATGAGTCGGCCTATTAGGACGATGGGCATGTAATGATATGACACTACCATCTATCTAATCACCAAACCAGGGTAGTGGCTCTTGGTGGAATAGCCAAGAGAAAGGGGCTCTCATCACAAGCCAGCCTTATCATCTCCGTAAAATGCTTGTGGGTAACGTTGTCACCTCTGGTCACCAAGCCAAGACAGTGTCCCCAATCTCTTCCCTTGAAGCATGAAAGAAAAAGACCAAAAGAAATATAACTAAGAATAAAAGACATTGAATGGGCTAGGAAACAATGGCATCCATGATAAGGTGCAACTCGCCCTCTACAAAGGCACCCACAGTTAAGGATCAAGACCTACATTTCCCTGTTATCACTGCACCCTATGCCCAAACACTTACCCCACGACAATTCACACACACTTACATGACCTAGATTGGTTCTCACCTAGGAAACACCCCAAACTTAAGGAGGATTAGCCCAATAGGACATCCTAAGACCTTCTCCAAACCTGACTTGTTAAACTGCATAACATCTTTGAGCATTTGTTTGGGTAAAGGGGGGTTTGATGCACATGTTTGGGTAATTGGATTATTATATGTGATTGACATTGCTATGATCCCTGTGACTTATGAACCCCTGGAGGACGACTTGTTATTGCTGCAGGACTTTTCCCAGTGGACATGTACATATGGGGGGATGATTAGCTCAGACCTCCATGGGGATGAAAGTCCACAGATGGATGTTGTGACCCCAATCAGGGGCAGAGAGACACCAGAGGCTTGCACCAAGAAGAAAGAAGGTTGCTTCCCCTGAGACACTCTGGCAGACCTAGACCCAGGGGGGTCTTTCCTTTCCACCTGGACGTTGACCCTTGAGAGCCCATGACGTCATCATTTTGACCCTATATATCATCCAGTCATGGTTTACATTTATGAGGGCAGTTGTGTGCTAGTTGGCACATGCGGCAACATTCAGTGCCTTTGGAGGCCAAACGTTCTGCATTTGAGGCCTAACATTCCACCCTAGGGGCCTAATGTCACCCTAGAAGGGCATGACGTCACCCTTGGAGATGATATTAGGGTTTAATTAATTTCATTTATGTAAAAATTGGATTCTTTATGTAATTTGGCCATGTCGACCTTTTTATGACCTAATTTAATTAAAGGTCATTGAAACTGTATAAATAGAGAGAAAAGACTCATTTTTTTATCATCACTCATCACACAAGTGGTGTCGTCTGAAATTTGCACCTTTTTTGGGAGTTATTGGTTGAAATTAGGAGGCCCACTTGTCTTGAAGGCTAAAATTTGCAACTTGGATCATTTCTTGGTGAATTTACTTGGCAATCTAGGGTTTTATTGCTTGATTAGTCTTGGTGAAGTAAGTAAATCTGCAATTCTTCATTTTATTGTGAATGTTATGGTATATTTTCTTA
>JZKD02S1771717.1:65778-77276 GCA_000966675.3 Picea glauca
TATGGCTAGTTTAGTTGTGTATTTTTGATATGCTTATGCTCATGGTTAAAATCATCTAGAAGTAGATCTCATACAACTAAACTTTAGCTTAAGCCCATGGAGGCATAGATTTATTCTCATGCCTTAAGTTTCTCATTTTGCAAGTTTCATTTTCCTAGCACTTATCTTAATGTAATACACGTATGAGTAAATGGTGATGGTTTAAGGCAAATCCTTTTCATTTGCAAGCTCTTGTCCTTTAAGCATTTAATTTCTTCTAAACTTGCAAACACACATGGGTATGTTAATGGTGTAGAAGTAACCTTTTCATTTCAGCAAGTCATTTCAAGTTTTGTATGTGTTTTCCATGCTATAATCTCATGATTTAGAGCAACTTTTCTTGTTGGATAAAAGTTTCGGTTTTGACAATATTTCACAATTTTTGAGCAAGTAAATATCATTTAAACACACCCAAACACCTAAAAACATTTAGTCCATAGGCCTAATAACTTACTAGACTTAATAGGACACCAAAATTCACCATCTTCGCCATTTAAAATGGGGTTTGAGGAAGGCAACGGAAGGTGCTAGGCCAAGGATGGTCTCACGGCGCGCGACGTCCTTTCCGGGAGTACTCGGATCTTAGGGTTGACCTGTGAAGCTAGGGTAGGCCTCGTTGCCTCACTTCTTGAGCATCCAGCAGCCACTTGGTAATTGGGGGAGGAAAATTTTGGGTTGACACTTAGCTAGGAGTAACTCAACACTTAATAATCTTTAATCAACTCTTTAATCCACTAAACACTTGGAAGTTGGGCATCTTCTTTATTGGTATATCTTGTGTGGTTGGCATCTAAGTAACACTTGCAAGCACTCTTTCACTTTTACATATGCATGCAAGTCTAACTTTTTCTTTGTGGATTAATCAACTAAGTTGTCATAGTTGTGTTTTGGAGCACTTGTTCTTTAAAAGCTTATCTTATTTAATTAGTGTTCTTTTGAGGTGTAATCCCTCAAGAGGTTGCGCATCCCCTTTGGAGGCACTATCTTGTTGGGTCTTGAGTGTTTTGGTTGCCATTGATAAGTAGTCCAATAGAGTAAGTGCTATTGGAGCATGCTTGGCTTGATGTGTTGATGATCTTCATGTTTTAAATCTCCTTAATTCCTGCACATACAAGCACATGGTTAATTAATCTTTTTGTATTATTTGTATCTATTGTTGGGTATAATCTTGTGGTAGTTGTAGAATATTCATTGTTGTAGCTATTGTATCATCTATTCATATTGTATCTAATTGTGGTTTTGTATCTATCATTTTACTTTTTAGTTGTACGTATTTGTAATCTTTGTAATATTGTGTAATCATTGTAATCAACCTCCTCTTGTACTTAGTTGACCCCTTGCCCAATCTTAGGCACTAGTCTTAGTTGTCCTAGGAAAAGGGTTTGCTTGACATACTAATTGTTGCACATTGCAATGTTGCCTTAACATCATAGGCTAGATTTTCCCCCAACCTTAAACTAATTAAAACCAACTCCTAGAACATAACATTAATCTCATCTAGAAACTAAGGTCTAACCCCCTTGGCTTCCCTAGGAGTAGGCCTAGACGGAAGAGGTTCAAGTCAAAGTGACAGCGTGGGCTTTGAACCTAGGCATTGTGCCTCTAAGGACACACTAAGTGAGCAAGACTTAGCTCACGTTTGCAAGTGTGTATAAGGACGGCAACAGGCCACATAAGAACTTCTCCATCTATGAAAGCAAATCTAGAGCCTTTCTTGTCTAAAGCTGAGATAGAAAGTAAGTTCTTTGTCAAACCTGGTACATATAGTACATCCTTTATCTTCATTGGGGTTCCTGAATCAAGTTTGTAATTGGACTCTCCCACACCTTTGATAGGGTATTGATAATCATCTCCAAGTGTAATTTTCTGGGGAAAGTTCTTTTCTATAAGGCTAGAGAGAATGTCTCTTTGACCTGTCATGTGCTTGGAAGCACCACTACCTATGAGCAAAGTATCCTCACTAGGTGACACTGATCCTGAGAGGGTAGAGATTAAGACATAGTCTTCAATCTGTTCTTTAATCACCTTTGAGGGTGGCTCTTCAACTTCAACTATATGGGCATGGTGCCTTTTGTTTCTCTTCTTGTATTCTTCTCTCTTAGCTAGACAATCTTTAGCAATATGTCCCATCTTGTCACAATGGTAGCATTGATAAGAGGAGAAATCTCTTTCTCTTCTTTGACCTTTCTGAAACTTCTGGAATCTTCTTGGAGGGTGAGATTCTTTATGAGAGTTGTTGAATCTCTTTGGGGAGTGAGATTCCTTTTATTGATGAGTCTCCTTTTGGAAGTGAGACCTCTTTCTTCCTCCTTTAGTATGAGCAGCTAGGGCTTGATCTTCATCTCTTGATAGTACTGCTTCTCGGTTAGCTATGCTTGCTTTTCTTCAACACATTCTTCCCAGAGACTGTCAAAATGCAGTTCCTTCTTTCTGGCACAAATGGTTTGGATGAACACATCCCAAGGTCTTGTGAGACCATTAAGAGATGTAATTATGAGTTCATCCTCATCTAGGGTGTCTCCAATTGCTTCTAGCCATTCCATGAATTGAGAGATTCTAGAGAAATAGTCATGGATTGTTTCTCCTTTTTGCATCCTTGTACTTTTGAGTTGAGTTCTTAGATTCATCTTCCGGTTGATGTTCTTTCCTTCATACATTCTGGTTAGGCCATTAAACATTTCTTTTGGAGTTTTCTTTGGGGCCACTTGAGGGATCAAGTGATCTTTAATGGAGTTTGCAATGATCCTTTTGGCCCTAACCATGTCCTTCTTATACTTTGCTTTGGTTGTAGCTTCTTCGGGTTCTAGTACATCTTCCTTTATGAAATTTGAGAGGTCATTCTCTTCAAGAATGAGTGAAATCCTATATTTTCAGGCACGAAATTTTTCCACACCTTCTAACTTGTCAACAAGCTTTTAGTGCTTGCAGACATCTTGACCTAGAGCTGGGAAAATGACCAAAAATTGAAAATGCCTAGAATTTAAAACTAAACTTACCAGTAGGTACGCTTGGCTGAGGCGAGTAGCCTGGTGCAGTTAGATTTCAGAAAATCCAAATTTTGCCCCTTCAAACTGGGCTTGCGGAAATCTGGACTGGTACTTCTGGTATAGGTTCTGGTTTCCTGGTTTTTTGGTTTTTTGGTACTAGTGAAAACTAGGGTTTCACTTTCCCGGGAGTTCTGTCCACTAGAAAAGTGCGTTGAGGCAGTCAAAGAGTTCGCTAGGCTAGAGCGCACTTCCTTGATAAGTTTTAGGTTGAAATACCTCTTCAATAAAAAGCCCTAATTTTCTAGTACGCAACAGTGACGTTTTTGCTTATCCAATGAAAGGTTGTCTTCAGCTTAGTTATGATACCATGTTAAGTTTTGAGCTATTATTAGGTTTCTTTTCAATTTACTAGATAACAATAGCATAGGTAGGATCACTGAGAGACACAATCACAAGATACACAATATTTATCCTGGGAAACCCTCATGGGGGAGAAAACCCAACAAAAACTTCCTTAATATAGATAGCCAATACAATGCTAAGACAATAAACCAAAACACTAGAGAATATCCAACACTGAGCAATGCGCATCTCTCTTCCTTCTTCTCCCAACTGCAGCTACCAAACTTGTGCACTTGATGAGTGAATGAGTGAGTGAACAAATGAGGTGCTAGCCTCCTTGATTTATACTAGCTGGCAGGCGCTGGAAAGGTGTCTCTTCACTGGGCAAGGCCGACTTCTCTTCTTAGTGGTCAAAACCACTTTAAGTAGGCCTGGGGGTTGACTTCTTAATTTGCATAATATAATTAGGGTTTGACCAATCCACAAAAGGGGATTTGGTCAAGTACAAAGATCGACATGATCAATCCACAAAAGGGGATTGATCTGATGAATAATAACTCAATAATAAATAGAATACTCTTTGCAGTTACCATATTTCAACATCATCTACATACCTGCCTCTTTTAATTTCTTCTTAGCAGCAGTCGCTCCACAACCTGTCCCAATCTGGCAGATTTTCTCTAGCCACTAGTCCAGCGATAAAAGGGTCCCACTCCTTTGGGAAGCCTCTCAAGGCTGATCTAACTATTTCAGTGGGGGATAGCTTTATTCCTACTACAAGGAGTTCATCTAGTAATTGTTTCACTTTGGTGAGATAGGTTGCAACACCTTCTCCATTTGTCATCTTTGTGTGTTGAAGTCTCTCCTTGAGAGCCATGATTCTGCTTTCATGCTTAGCCTCAAACAGTCTTGTTATCCCCATTTTGTGGATAACTAAGGAAATTACGTCTCGAGGCCCTCAAGTTGCAGATATGGAGTGTCGAGAGGCCAAATGACCAGCAGTATCCCTTTTTCGCACAACTAATGACCCGCATTGCCACCACAATGATCCAGCACCTGCTCATCGTCCACACCAGCTTGCCACCACAGGTCACTTGGGTCTTTCTCCATGCGGTACAAGTCAGGTATGATGGTGGGTATTATTTTAATATTTGAGGCATTTTAGCTTGTGTATTAGAGGTTATTTTTTATTATGAGATATTTTCTTTGGAAACTATGCCTTTTACCTTGTTTAAATGTTGGTGGTTGGCTTGGGGCACTCAAGTAGATGGTCACCCTTAGGATGGGGTGTTTCTGGGAGCTTCCTTTGATGAGTCACCATGCCACTCCCAACCATACTTACCACTTTCCATCATTATTTCCCCTCATGACATCATCTCTTGGGATTTTGGGGTAGATTAACCCTAGAAGGGACCATTCCTCATTTCATGGGAAGAAGGGGTTGAAGGCCCAAAGGGGAGTTAGCTGGCAAAAGATAAAAGCCTAATGAAAGAACCTTTCAGATGCTTCACCCAGGGGATCTCGAGAAAGAAATGAAAATCTTCTCTGCAAGAAAATACGGACCCCATGAAAAGAATAAATAAAGACACTTAAAGGATCAGTTGAGGATAGGGGGTCTCATCACGAGCCAGCCTATCACGTCTATGGGTATCTAACGATATGACATTACCATTTATGGCCATCACACTAGGGTAATGACTCTCAGTTGCATGGCTGAGGGAAAGGGGGTCTCATCACGAGCCAGCCTTCTCATCTCCGTGAAAGTACTTGTGGGTGACACTATTGTTCCGTGGTCACCACGCCAGAGTAGTGGCCTCCAACTCACCCTATGTTATATTGAAAGAAAATACAAAGAAAGAAAGATAAAAGGCAATTAATGGGCTTGGAAAAAAATGCATTATGGACGAAGGTGTAGCACACCCTCCACAAAGGCATCCATAAATGAGATACTATTGACCCTTGCATATCATGAACCTCATGCCCATTGAATACTTCCCCCATCCATCCCACTTCATTCACATGACTCGGATAGGGTTGTTTCTAGACTTAGGGGTTTTGATCCATTGAAAAGAGTACCATGCCAACCCTCCCACAACCAAACTTGGCAAAACATCTAGTTTCTTAAGCACATGTTTGTATGATGTAATCCCAATATACATGCTTTAATGGCTCTTTTATTGACTTGATTTACTCATCATGATGCTTTGAATTGAGATCCTTGGAGGGCATATCCATTTGTCTTGCAGGTACAGGTTGATGGCCAGTTTTGGAAGAACAAGCCTAGCTTGGGCTTCCATGAGGGCAAGCAGCCCACAAGATGAATGACATAGGCCCACATGCCAGACGACAGAGAGATGCTTTTGGAGGCCTAGGAGACAGATGGATAGACATGGCCCACCCTTTGCACCCCAAACAACTTGCCTAGAAGGAGCAAAACGTCACTCCCTAGGGGCTTGACGTCACATTTGAGGGGCATGTGGTGGTTGATGATGAAACAGAGCATGACACATGGCATTTTGAGGTGGAGAGGCGTCGGATGATTGCCACATGGCCTTTGGAGGCCCTACTTTGCAACCCAGCTCCAATGACTTGCTAAATTTTCCAAAACATCCTCCTTCAAGGAATGACATCACCTTTGTTTTTAGGGTTTTCAATGTGCAAAATGGTGTTAAATTATTGTAAAGGGGCAAGACAAGGGTTGTTATCCCCTTGTCTTGTGTTTTACCCTAATATTATGGACAATTGTGCACAAATTATGTTTAGGAGGATGATATAAATTGAGATCACCTCATTTCATTTTTACATAGGACATAACTCTCCATTGTGAGAGGCTCTTGGAGTGAAATTTTCGCTCTCTTTGGCTGATTCTCTCTCTTTTGCTTTTGTTTATGGCTATGTCTTGGTTACTGTTGATGGAGATGGTGCACTAGCCTTGGAAGGATTTCTTCATTGCTTTTTTTGTTGGTTAGTGTAGCTTTTATTGCCTTTTAATGCTTGAAGGTGCCATTTATTTCATTGTATTATCATTTGTACAAGTTAAGGTTCTATTTGCTTGAGCCAAGTAGGGAGTATAAGGGCATACACCCATACTTGTGTTTCCACCATTTTATTGCTAAGGGAATATTGCTTCATAAGGGTTTAATAAGAGGAGTATAATTGCATACACCCTCCTAGTTGAAACCCTAGCTAAGAGAAGCTTGACTTGGGGAGTAAAAGGGTTTACACCCCCAAGGAAGTAGCCTATCTTGCTTCTTCACATTCTCTTGACTCCATTAACCCCTTCTTAAAGGCACTAGTCATTTACTTATTGCATGGGAGAAATAAATTGTTGCCTTGGTAAACATACAAATTTCAGGTTTTGAAGTTATCTCTTTTGGATACTGATCTTGATGCCTTGGGGATTCTTCCTCCCTTAGGGCGTCCTCTTTCTCCCATAAATAATTATTTATGTAGTAAAACTAACCTACAGCCATTAGGGCTTCTTTAAAATCTAACCCTAACCGCTAATATCTCACAAACTAACCCTTGACTAACCCTTTAACTTTGCTAGTTTAACCTAGGTTAGTAGGTTAAACTAGCAAAGTTAGAGGGTTAGTCTAGGGTTAGTTTGTGAGATATTAGCACTTAGGTTTAGAGTTTAAAGAAGCTCCACAGCTCTTCTCTCCACCATGTCCCAGATGTAATGATATTTGATCTCTATATGCTTAGACCTGTCATGGAATACAGGGTTCTTGGTAAGCTTCACGCAACTTTGATTGTCACAATGTATCAAAGTTGGCTCCAATTCTAGCTAAATTATCCCGGCTAGCAACTTCCGGAGCCACATTGCTTCACAGCTTGCCACGCTTGCTGCGATATACTCTGCTTCTGATGTACTAAGTGCCACTGATGTCTGCTTCCTGCTCAACCGTGAGATCATGCCTGATCCCAAACTAAAACAACATCCGGAAGTACTCTTCCGATCCACTGCACTCCCTACCCAGTCAGACTCTGTATATCCCTACAGCTTCACATCTCCACTCGAGACATATCTCAATCCATATCCAACCGTACCACGAAGGTACCTCAACATATGCTTTGCTGCCATCCAATGTACCTATCTAGGTTCAACCATGTGTTAACTCAAGGTATTCACTGCAAAGCATATGTTTGGCCTAGTGTTAACCAAGTACATCAAGGATCCAATCAACTGTTTGTACATCGTGGGATCCACCAAATCTGAAGATTTGTCACTTAAGAGCTTCAGATTTATCGTCATGGGTGTGGTCATGGACTTGCAGTCCATCATCCTGAATCTCTATAGAATCTCAATAGTATATTTTCCTTGTCTAAGGAAAATCTCATCTAAACTCTGCCACACTTCCAATCCCAAGAAGTAATGCATTAGACCTAGATCCTTCATCTCAAACTCTGAAGCGAGCTCCCTCTTGCACCCAACTATGAGATTCTCATCTCCTGTCAGAAACAGGTCATCCACATGTAGGATCAATGGGAAACCATCAAATAACTGTCTGATCTAGCATATCATGCCCTGGGTGCCTGCTTAGGCCCGTACAAAGACTTCTTTAATCCGCAGACATGAGACTCCTTCTCATGTATCTTGTGGTTGCTCTATCTACACTTCTTCTAGCTTCTAGAGCAAGTGTCTCGTCATAATCTTCTCCCTCTTGCTGGGAGAATCCTCAAGCCACAAATCAAGCTTTGTACATCTCTATGCTGCTATCTGCAGCATGCTTGATCTTGTAGATCAACTTGGAAGTCACTACGGACTTCCCCTCTGGTCTCGGAACCACCTCTCGCGCATCATTCTTCATGATGGACTGATACTCCTCCATCATGGCATCCTTCCATTCTGGCTTCTCAGCAGCTTCTTCAAAAGTGGAAGGTTTTGAATCAATGATGTTGCTTATCAATGCCACATAGCTAGAAAACATGTGTGGTTTCTGGAACTGAGGAAAAATCTATATCCCAGTCCTTTTGACTGGTTGCCTCCTCTGTCACTGCAGCAAGGTCTATCGAGACAAGGGAATCTTCCCAAGAGATCTCACATCTCCTAGAAGCCTCCCTCTGAGTCTATAGGATCTCTGGAGCCACCTACTTTCGTTGCATCTGTTGACTTCTTCTGAAGTCTGATCTCCTATGGACTGTGCTGGGAGGTTGCTCCTCCCTACTGGATCCTAAGGGTTGACTCCCTCTAAAATCTAGCTCCTTCTAAGTTGGTACTTGGTGGGGCCACTTGCCTCACCACTAGTGGAGTCATTTGCTTCTCTTCATAGTATGGCTTATTAATGTCATGTATCTGTATCTCCTTTGCATTATGCAAGGTATCACGAGAACATGTTGGTTTTATTGCATCGTTTCTAGGTAGGCCTTATGGCACTACTTACTCTTCCTGACCATCTGAAGAGTGGTCAAATTAACTGTACGATCATGTTTGGAGCCTTCTGCTCCTCTTGCTTCTGAAATCTTCTCTCTATCTAAGAAAGTTCATCTAGGAGGGAAAGATCCTCCCGCAACTACTAAAACATCAAGAACTCCCTCTTAAACTGAACAGATCGACCCTCCTCATAAATCCCTCTTCTTCAGCTTAGAGAGGTCGTACACCCTAGAACATCCTTTCTCAAGGTCAAATCTTGACCATTATGATAAAGGAAGCTTGACTTGGCTTCACTAGGGTTTCTTTGGAAACTGGGTCGACTTTCCCTTCCTTGTCCCTGGAGCACAATACTTCACAAAATCTTTTGAAGCTATTAGGAGCTCATCTCTGATACCATGTAAAAAAAATAGCATAAACTCATATGCAGACACTGTAAATTTCATATCCAAATGACTTGAATAAAAAACACATCTTATCTAATACCCATAAACAAAATAATAACATGAACAGCCACACAAAAGATTATCAAGATAGATGTTTGGAAATCCCACTCCTCAAAAAAAACTTCATTTCAATACTTCAGTCTGAGATACATACAGGAAACCCAACTATACTTGACAAAATAGAAAGTCGTAAAGGTTGTACATCTCCATACAGTTTTGATTTTCTTTTTTGGGCGGTAGTACGGTTGTACGGAACACTTGGTACAACTCGAGTTCCTCTTTTCCTTTCTACAAGTGATCACACTGTCATTGATATCAGTTTGTTTTACTTCTTTTCCTCTCAGTCATACTAATACGGCCCTCTATTTCAGTTTTTCTTCTGGTACGACCCTCTCTCGTCCTCAATCCGTACAACTCATACGGCCTCTCTATTGCTTGTTGCGGGTTCTGGTAATTTTTTCCCTGGGAGACCTCTTGAGCTCTTACTTATCCCCTATCTCCTCTTGCTTGCCTCAACTCGACTTCTCCTTGCCCTTCCTAAACCTCTCTGCTTGACCCTGCTCGGGCCTCTTCACTGGTTCGCCCTAACTAGTCACTCGATCTCCTTGGAAGAGCCACATTCACTCAGTCAGCTAGATTCTCTCTTGAGATAATATGAAATGAGGCACTCTTGGCATATTATAACCCTAGCCTATCTCTCATTCAATCCTGACCCTTAGACCTTCTTCTCAAGATCTAGATCTGACGATGGGGATTTAATCAAGCATTGAGACAACTTAAGTCACATCCAATGGTTGTGACTTAATCTTGTGTTGACTTAAGTGATCCCCACCAATGTTAAGTTGTCTAAACAAAAAGCCCCCCCCCCCCTTTCACACTACTAGACACCCCTAGTGTGAAGGTACCTGATCGAGCTATAAATTCTAACAATGAAGTTGTAAGATCCCCTCCTTAACTGTTGATATATTTTTGTGTTTATCAAATTTCAAATCCCCGTCTCAAGACAATTTTGCAATAGATCCACAATAGATTTGGCACACAATTGGGGGTTTTATTGTACTCAGCACAAAAAAACAGCGATTACATTTAACGCAAATGATAACTATCTCACTCAATCTATGATAACAGGAATTGAACTCAACAATTACAATCTGACAAGTTTATTATTTCTGACCTGTAAGAATCCACATTTGGGCAGCATTTAATGCACTGAAAACAACACCTTTATAGACACCACGAACAACAAATGAGTGGCACAATCCAATGAGAAAAATAGAGGAGAGTAAAGGCAGTTCGATCTGCACTGATATAGCTCCCTTTTGAGACCCACAATATGCAGATGAATGATACGACTTCTTTAATATCCCCACGACCAACAATAAATGGCACGACCCCCTCTTTAAGAATCCCACAAGCTGTAATAAATGGTACAACCCCTCTTTAAGACTCCCACAAGCTGCAATAAATGGTACGGCCCCTCTTTAAGACTCCCACAAGATGCAATAAATGGTATGGCCCCTCTTTAAGACTCCCACAAGTTGCAATAAATTGTACGGCCCCTCTTTAAGACCCACACAATCTACAATAAATGGTACAACCCAAAGAGAAGAGAGGAGGTAAATAATGGCAACTTGACCTGTCTTGAGGCGGTCTCCACAAGCACCCACAAACTCTGAAAATACCCACGACTTGACAAATTGATGTACCTTCCTTCTTCAACAATGAATCCCAATGAAATATCTAAGCGATCTCTCCAACTTGACTAGCTAGGGTGGATTAGTCTTGTTATCCCCTAGCCTAGGGATAACTATGGATATTATGTCTCGAGGCCCATAGGTCCTAGACATGGAGTACCGAGAGCCAGATCGACTTAAGCCTGGCCCTGGAGGGCCCATCCTTCTTCTTCTTCAGCGCCTCCACCTTGTCAACAGCAACAGCATCCATCCCATCAGCCTAGTCCTTCAGTAGCAATAAGTCTTGCTCCATGAGGTAATGAGTCCGGGTATCATGGCATATGTCACTTTGATTCTCAGAACATTTGAATATGTGCATTTAATTCTTTTTACTTCTAACGTGTGCTTGGACCTTATGCCTTTCCACTTGTCCACACCTGGGGGGAATGATAGGATGCCCTAGTAAGCTAGTTCCCATAGGGTTTGAGTTTCCACTGGGGGGGTTCATGAAAGGTCATCGTTCATTCCCACCATACTTACCACTTTTCATCTTTTTCCCTCTCATCCATCCCATACATTGGTTCGAGCATTGGGTTTGCCAAGCTAGCAAAGGGTTGTACCTTACCTTGTGGGAAGA
>JZKD02S1771728.1:0-17407 GCA_000966675.3 Picea glauca
CCCACGTCAGTCATTGGAAACCTTTTTTTTTTTTATCGTGTTCCGCGTCGGCCATGACACATTGTTCTTATTACGTCAGGGTGGCCTGGCCTTCCATGTTGTACGTTAAGTTTTCAGTGCCGTGTAATAAGAATATAACGCAGGATTATTGTACTCGAGACAGAAGAGCTCATATCCGTGACTGCGCTCAAATGCATGCTTCCTCGAGAAGGGAGCTAGATTTTCCTCTTATTTGTCTCTTCTGTTTTGGATTGATGGCTTGGCTAGCGGTGGGTCCTTTCTCTTCGGTCCTAAGAAAGCACAGTAAATTTGGAGTACCGCATGAGACTAGTTCCCCACGGTTTTCAGGAGTATGGAGCCACAGAGAGTACCTTGGATAATGACGGCTGGCCAACGGCTAGACCCCTCCATGTAATCTCACGCGGCCGAGTGTTTGGTGAGAGGGCCTAATGTGATTATTCGAAATAACAACATTATGAATCATTAATATTAGTTACATATACAAGCTCGCTCGGAAAAAAAAAGTTGCATGGTGGCAATGTCCCTGCACTTTTAACTTTAAAAAGTTAAAAAGAAAAGTGTTTTGTTGCCAAATTTTAACATAGTGTTTAGATACACATTAGCATTGTGAATTCATAACTCAAGTCTGGTAGCTTACTTATGATTTGTAATTTAGAATTTAGAAAATTCATAAATGTCATTTATTTGACATAAAAACACTGTAAGTGTTGCAAAAGAAGTTATAATTATAAGTGTATCCTAATTTTACATACAAACAAAAAGATATATGAGGAGGGCAACTTCTTTATGCAAAATATACTACACGAGGAAACAAAATTGGTGCATTTTGTTTAATGGCAATTTTGAACATACAAACAAAAAGATATATGAGGAGGGCAACCTCTTTAAGCAAAAGAAACTACACGAGGAAACAAAATTGGTGCATTTTGTTTAATGGCAATTTTGAAAAGCACCTATCTAGTCGAAAATGAAATCCATATATATGTGTATCTTCAAGACATAGAGGTAGAGTCTACAAATGTTGACATTGCGGTGCTCAGTGAAGAGAAATAGAAGCTCGTGTCTTAATATGGCATGTTTGCAAATTATAAGTGTTTTTTTTTTTTTTTTATAATTAAAGGTGCTAATGGAATAGTTGAAAAAGGTGAATTCATGACAAAGGTAGCAAAGAAGAATCCATGGCACCTATTCTTAGAATAGCTATTAAAAGGACTTAATTTTAGTTGGGTTCTTAGAAGTCATAAGTCATAATGTGCACTGCTTGGATTTGGAAAATATGCAGGTTCTAAACTAATTCAACCATTGAATTTCTAATTTCTTAACAACAATTTGTAGTGTACATAAGTTATAGGAAAAATAGTATTAAAAAGTAGTGATGACAAGTGAAAAAACCCTAAAGAACAAAGAGAGAATTATCTGTCATAGTGATCACTTTATCATTAAGAAATAAGAGGATAAAGAACAATTTAATCTTCAATGGGTGTTTTTTACACCTCTATTTGTCATCCTAGGCCTCATAAAGAACCTACAGATGCTAGTTTGATACTTTTTTATCTTGATCGCTCTTTCCCTAAGAAAAAGGGTGACTAGTTGCTTGTTGTATTCTTGCATGGAGCGACTAAACCCTTGTTTCCTTAATGCAACAAGCAATTTCCCCATGAACCTTCTAGATATGATGAATTACAAAGAGATTAGGGAAAGAAGGGTTGTCCATGGGGCATCATGAGCCGTGGAACTTGTGCATGACCTATTTTCACTAAGTTCTAGGAATTGAACCTATCTTTAATTCTCCTCCATTATATTCTATAAATGAAGATAAAATCAATGGCATGGGCTAGTGCTAAGTCATTTTATCATAGCCTTATGTTGCCAAAATATAACTAGAGATACATTCATGATGTTGTCCTCAAATTTGATTGTTGGTACATCCACATTTGAGAGAGGGCTAAGGAGGATTCTTGGGAGCTTGGAGCCAAGAAAGTGTTGCATGGTCTCAAGGTAAACATCTTGTTATGCTTTCTCATATTTTGATATATAAATATATGACATTTTCCCTCCAATGTGTGCAATTCTTTGTGCTTTATTTGCAAACATTGAC
The DNA here is from genome assembly GCA_000966675.3 of Picea glauca. Lineage (NCBI taxonomy): Eukaryota > Viridiplantae > Streptophyta > Pinopsida > Pinales > Pinaceae > Picea > Picea glauca. The sequence goes on from JZKD02S1771728.1 coordinate 2,120, forward strand.
AAATATACTTTTTCTTAAGAAAAGTAGATTAGATTTGGTTGGAATTTATATTCTTTTTATAACAAATGAGTTTCAAGAAGGTGTATTTTGTTTCTTGTGTGTAGGTCACTCATTGCAAGAGCTAAGAGTGGAGTCTTGGAGTTGCATCAAATAGGATCATGTGAGGACAAATACTAGTAAACGATAAGGCTTATCCTCCCTATTATGTAAGGTAGCTAGAGAGGTAGTCGAGGGGGGGGGGCAGAGGGCCCATAGTGATAATATTGGAGGCCATTCAATGTAAGGTGGTCTAGATCCACTATATTATTAAATAAGGCCCACTATGGTAGTTAGATATAATAAATGGGTAGTTAGATATAATAAATGTAAGAGGACTTCTTAGAAGGTTCTACTTCTAGAAGATTCCTCCTCTAGAATGTTCTTAGGTGATGGTAGCAGTATATAAAGGGGTTCAAGCAATGTAATGGGACATGAAGAGAATTATTGTATTTGGAGCGGTAGATCAATAGGAGGATGCCCCCTCGAAGAGGAAAGTAAACATGAGAGGATCCTTTCCATAATAGGATCCATTGTATGGTGTTTCCCTACCTCAAGGGTTTGATAGTAATAAAGGAGATTTTTCCTATTATTCTTTTATATCTATTGTGGTGCTTTTGTATTCAGTCTTTGGTTCTTAACATATTGTCACCTAAAAAACTTCTAATAGAGATATATAGGTGAACACTGGAAAAGTCATCATTCCAATACACCAAGTGCATACTCATGGAATTAATATACCACACACAACAAGGAAAACAACTATGGAAACTGGGTGTTTAATAAATCCGAGCGACTCAACAATTTGGATTTTTGTGCTATATGTGCACATCCATGGGATTGTTTCTATTGGAATTCACGTGGACCATCCAAAAGTGAAATATCAACCACATTCGAGACGTTTATGGTAAAAATCCCATCATTAAAATATTCTACCCAAGGTATCAAAGAACCTCAAGCCTCTTAACATTTAAGATTGGTACCACAAGTGGTTCCACGTCCACTCAAACATGGGGAACCACACTCAAGTGGCATCCATTTCCCATTTCACTAGTACATTTGAATCATTTTCCGATGTTGTTACGATGCCCATTCAATGGAATCCCATATGGCTTGCGACAAACTCAATTTCTAGCTATTATTCGAAGCCCTTTGGTTCCAGGGCTTCTACCTTGAACCAAGATTCCAGACTTTTTGTAAAATGGAAGGTAAACACGTCTTACTGTAAAATGCATGCCTAAGACTCATATGACCTCCAAATTGGGTGGTTTGAATTGTGGAATTTGGATTTTACCATTTTACATATATTCATACTTTAGTTGTTCATTTTGAAATCAAAAACCCTATGTTGTGCATCAAGGCTAAAATTGCCTTGTAAATGCAAAAAAATGCATAAAGGGAAAAATGCATAAAAATGAAAGAAAATGGGGCATGATGAGAAATGCACGCTTTATGAAGACAAATCCATGTATGGTGTTGTTAATTTACAAGTTACGGGATTGTGGATTTATTGTAAACCCTAAAGAATGCATATAAGGGTGATTTGTGCCCAAAATTTAGTAAAGGGTTGAAATACACATGAATGTTTGGCAACTATGCACACACAATAACTAAAATGGAAAAATGAGTATTAAATACTTGTGTTCATGATCTTGATGATAAAGGATCTTATACAATCACATCGCACATAGACTAGTTGTTAGTTTCATTTCCATTACAAAGACTTGTAGAAATCATCTGAGAATACAAGGTTATATGAATGAATAATAATTAAATAAATAAACAAACATATGAACATGTACGAGACTATAGAAATACTAAAATGTAATACCTAATTGAGAAAAATAATTGCATTTCTTTTAAACTATAATTTTTTCATTTGTGTAGAAATGTACACCAGGCTATGCATGCCTAGGGCTTTACACATTTGAAATTTGAGTGATTCAAGTTTTTGAGGGTGTCTTAGGTAATTTTACACCTTTCTAGACATATTTAGATTTTCATTTGAAAACATAAAATTGAATGCTATGTAAAAGAGGTAAAGTCTACCTTGTAGATTGAGAGACCAAAACAATAGAAAGTGGTCTAATGGAATTGCATGCCCATGTATGGTTTTGGTAATTTACAAGTTACAAGTTACAGGGTTGAAGCTTTGTTGTAGACCCTAAAGACTATAGACTAGGGTTATTTATGCCCATAATTTGGTAAAGGGTTTAAATATACATGAATCTTTGAAAACTATGTAGAGACATTAACTAAAATGGAAAAACTAGCACTAACTAGTTGTGTCCATGAGCTCGATGAGGTAGGATCTTGTACAATCACATCACACATAGGCTAGTTGTTAGTTGCATTTCCATTGCAAAGAACTGCAGAAGTCATCAAAGCATACAAGGTTATGTGCTTGAATAATAATTAAATAAACAAACATACATATCAACATGTCTCTGACTCTAGAAAGACTAAAATGGAATACCTAATTGAGAAAAATATTTGTTTTTATTTTAAACTATAATTTATGCATTTGTGTAGAAATGCATGCTAGGATTCACTAAAATGCATGCCCAAGTCTTTACATGATTACAATTTGAGTGATTCAAGTTTATGAGGGTGTCTTAGATAATTTTACACTTGTCTACATATTTATATTTTCATTTGCAAACATAAAAGTGGATGTTGTGTAAAAGAGGCAAAGTCTACCTTGTAAATTGAGAGACCAAAACAATAGAAAGTGACCTAATGAAAATTCACGCCCATGTATGTTTTTGGTAATTTACAAGTTACATGTTATAGGACCGTGGCTTTGTTGTAAACCCTAAATACTGTATACTAGGGTCATTTATGTCCATAATTTGGTAAAGGGTTTAAATATACATGAATATTTGGAAACTGTGTAGAGACATTAACTAAAATGGAAAAATGAATAATAACTACCTATGTCCATGAGATCAAATAGGAAGGAGCTTGTACATCCACATCACATATAGGCTAGTTGTTAGTTGCATTTCCATTGTGAAGACTTGCAGAAATAATCAAAGAATACAAGGTTATATGAATGAATAATAATTAAATAAATAAATAAACATATCAACATGTACAAGACTCTAGAAATGATGAAATGGAATACTTGATTGAGAAAAATACTTGTGTTTCTTTTAAACTATAATTTATTCATTTGTGCAGAAATGCACGCCAAGATTCACTAAAATTCACACCGAGGTATTTACACGCCTGCAATTTGAGTGATTCACATTTTTTAGTGTGTCTTAAATAATTTTACACCTAGCTACATATTTAGATTTTCATTTGCAAACATAAAAGTGGTTGTTGTGTAAAAGAAGCAAAATTTACCTTGTAAATTGAGAGACCAAAACAATAGAAATTGACCTAATGGAAATGCACGCCCATGCTTCTATACAGCTCCAAATTTAGTTATCTAAGTTCGTTACATGGCAACTCTTCCCACTGGCCCGTGGGAAGAGATGTGGAAACTATACCCACAAGCTTGTGGGAAGATATGTGGCAACTCTTCCCATAGGGCCATGGGAAAATATGTGGAAACTCTTTCCATAGGTTGGTGGACAAAGTTGTAGATGTTAAAACTCTACCCACATTATTGTTGGTAGAGATGTGGCAACTCTTCCCACAGGCCTGTGGGCAGAGTTGTAGGTGCCAAAACTCTAGATACCCATAGGACTGTGGGCGTAGATGTGGAAACTTTGGCCATAGTCCTGTGGGAAAATATGTGGAAACTATGGATACCTTGGATGAATTCCCACATCTAAATCTATTTTGGGTGGAAGTAGCTCAAAATTATTTCACATAAATCACAAAGTTCCTCAATTTGGGTTCTATACCAAATATGTATGACCATAAACAATGAATATGATTGGTTATCTACTATGAAAAATACAATTTCACCATGGGAAACCTATATAATATTTCCATAAAAAGTATTTTAAATTATTGCATTCTAGATCATAAAGTATAAGTCATCCTTTGGGAGGCGCATGACAAAGAGAGTGGAGGGAATTATGGTGGAACAAAAGCTGGTAGGTTGAATTTTCTCTATATTAGACCATGGTAGTCGACACTATGTTAAGATGTGATGGAATGTGCAAAGAATTGCAACAAGTGTCAACTAGTTGTTCACCCTTCTACTTGTAATGAGATTCCATTGCAACCGATTGTGATAGTGTGGATTTTATTAGTAAATAATACATAAGAAATTAGATCAAAAAAACAAAAAAAGATAAAAGGTAATAAAATTTGGATATCCTTTTAGTCCGAAGTGAACACCCCACATATCCAGATAAAAACTATCTCAACACCATTTCCCTAACCTTGTCCTTCAACAAAGTCATTACAAATAACCAAATAATATTTACAATTTTTCCCACAATACTTTGATTAGTATTTCCAAAACACTACTTACAAGTTTTCGTAATGGGATATTTTGAGTAGCATTGATAGATGTTTCTACTAAACACAAATATGTCACATAAATCATTGAAATAATTCTCATAAATTTTCATATAGCATGACAACTCTTCCCATATGCATGTTGGTAGAGTCTCCATTCTACAAATCTTCCCACAGGCTTGTTGGTAGAGTTTCCATGCTACAACTCTATCCACATGCCTATGGGAAAAGTTTCTACATGGAAAATCTACCCATAGGCCTATGGGAAAAGTTTTAGCATGGAGACTTTTCCCACGGGCCTATGGGAAGAGTTGTATACATGGAAACGCTTCCCACGTGCATGTGGGAAGAGTTGTATCATCTACAACTCTTCCCATGTGCCTATGGAAAGAATTTTAGCATAAACAAATCTTCCCACTAGCCTATGGGAAAAATGTTATTGATATCCCATGAGAAAAACATGAAATGTGTCGAAAAACAACATCTTTGTAGTCCTATTGTTTCTTCCAAAACTTAATAGCTACTATCATCCATATTTATTCAAGAAGAGTAGCGGTAAGATCCACTTCACCACATAGCTTAAAAAGGGTTTCTTGTACAACCACATCACACGTAGGCTAGTTGTTAGTTGCATTTCCATTGCAAATACTGAAATAAATCAATAGAGAATAAAATATTATATGACTGAATAATAATTAAATAAATAAACATACATATCGACATGTACAAGACTCTCAAAATACTAAAGTGGAATACCTGAATGATATTCTCTTGGTTTCGAGAACAATCTATTCTCTACTGAACATGGCCAAACACATGAAGGTGGAAGCTCATTCCCCCTTCCACATCACTCTCAATTACCCATACCCAATCTATCTACTGGAAAATAATTTAAAGTGGCATAATAAATATTAATAAGAAAAGTTATAAGTACAACATCTGCAAGTAAATATTAATAATTTTATTAATCCATACATCTGATTTTATATCCATAATACCAGTATGGTTGGGTTGCACACAACCATCATCGGGTTGCAGTCCACCTTCATGGGTGGGCTACACACCAACATCGTTGGGATGCACTCCATTGTCATGGTCGGGTTACAAACCACCATCATCCGACTACACTCCACTATCATGGGGCTACTACCCAATGTTGGGCTCATTATTGTTGTTTCTCTCTTTCTTAAAACAGAAAGACACATTCATTTATGGGTGAAATCAATTGTGAATAGATTTTACAACTAATCAACAATTAAATTCCTTCGATTTTACTTACAAATTCATTCAAAGGGGAAGATTGTGTTTTCCCCATGCTTTGTCGGCATTCAACCACAACTTGAAAGTCGCACTTGAAACCGAGCTGGAGGTCTTCTTATGTGGTCATAGTTTTGAATTGATCCCCATGCATTGCACAAGATATAAAATTTGGCTTATTGGATTCAATCAAATAAAAGTTGGATGATGATAGGAATTCTATGGTTTAATTATTTGGTACTTATAATTCGTGCTTTTAGTTTCACGTAACCACCCTAGACAAGTTTGTGCTGCCCATGATTTTCTAGTCTTGTCTTGGTTGGTTTTGACGTGTTTTGGAGCCTAGAAAATTCAACATGCTAAATTCAAAATATGATATACCTTCTTGGTCCAAGTGGAATCTTTCCTTATTTTCTCATTCTCAATCCCAATAATCGTCGAAGGATGCTCATACCTAAGGTTTTTTTGCAAATGAACCCTATATTGGTCCCTCACATATTTCAAATATGTACTGTCCAATGAGGTGACTCCAATTTTGTTGAAGGAATCACCAAATAGGCCGACCAAGTGGTCAATAAGTTCCTTCTTCAAATTGAGATTCTAATACTTCCATCGTGTGTGTATGGTGGGCCCAAAAATATTTAAGGCCTTATCATTCATATGCTTAAAAAAGGTGTTGTTTCATGTAGATCATTATGACCATTAATTTAAAATAGTCATAGAGAAGTATATTTCAATTAGATAATAGGAAATAATTAAGACATTAATAAATACCTGGGATTTTTTGTATCTTGATCAGAACAATGTTATTGTCAACCAAAAATTTAAATGGAAGTGTTCCCTTTCTAGTAACACGTGATGATCTAGGAAATAAATTTGTAGAATAATGAATTGCCTCATCTCCACCATCAAGTGCTTGGTCTGGCGTGCACTGCATCAAGGTTGTGCCATGGGATCTAGAACGTTCAATCATCTTAGTCATGGGGATATCAAACACATTAAGAGATCCAAATATCCTCATGGGTATGTGGCTCATGGTAGGAAGTTGTGGTGTTTGAGCATCGTTGCTACCAACACCATCTTCATGAGAAAGATGTTGAAATTTTTTGAATAATTCCTATAAAAGGAAAACATATTTTATTCAGATCATATAAAAGTAGAAAAAAAATCCATAAATGAACATATGTGAACCTTGTTAAAAGATTGTGCTTACAATAGATCATTTTCTTTCCTCCATCAAAACTCTGCAACTTTGTCTGATCTCTTACGTTGGTTAACGCATACACAATTCAATAAGTTCAATGTTTTTTTTTGTCACATTATTTTTTATTGTCTCAACCGGGTTCAATTGAAATATGTCATCATCATTGTCGACATTTTCAAGTTGTCGATGTTTTCTTAGTCATTTACCTTCTCTAAGGCTAGTGCCTTTCCACGATCACCCTGCCACAATATAATAATTATTTCATATTAAACTGTTATCTTATAATATGAGAAGCATGAGATATTAAAATGAATTTTAAAGATAAAAAATGAGAATCAATAAATAGAGGTTTGTTGAAGTTATGGTGTCAACATCCATCTTAGAAAATGGATCAACATCAATTTTCAGTCATATTCCTATGAACACCATTCATATGTACTTAATTTGTCTAAAGACATAACTCTACTATAAATGCAAAAAAAAAAACATAAAGGGAAAAATGCTCAAAAATGCATGAAACTGGGGCATGATGAAACAACGTGCCTAGGTCTTAACACATCTACAATTTGAGCGATTCAAGTTTCTGAAGGCGTCTTAGATTATTTTACTCTTCTCTACCTATTTAGTGTTGTGTTTGCGAACATAAAAGTGGTTGTTCTGTAAAAGAGGCAAAATCTACATTGTAAATTGAGAGACCAAATCAATTTAAAGTTCCATAATGGAAATGAACACCCATGATTCTATATAGCTCCAAATTTAGTTATCTAAGTTTTGGGGTGAAGTTAATAACATTTTTAATCTATCATTATCATTTGGAGTGCATTTTCAAATGTAAAAGGACTTCTACCTGGAACCCAAATTCAAGACCTTTTGTAAAATGGATGGTAAAACTAGATTACTATAAAATGCACGCCTAGGAATCATATGACCTCCAAATTGAGTGATAAAAGTTGTGGAGTTTGTATTTTATCATTTTACATATATTCATACTTTAGTTGTGCATTTTGAAACAAAAAACCATCTACTATGCATAAAGGTTAAAAACTCATTTGTAAATGCAAAAAAATGCATAAAGGGAAAAATGCTTAAAAATGCATGAAACCAGGGCATGATGAAAATTCACACCTAGGTCTTAACACTCCTACAATTTGAGTGACTCAAGTTTGTGAGGGTTTCTTAGATTATTTTACACCTATATACATTGTTTTGTTTGTTAACATAAAAGTGGTTGTTGTGTAAAAGAGGCAAAATCTACCTCGTAAATTGAGGGACCAAATCAATAGAAAGTTCCCTAATAGAAATGTGCACCCGTGCTTCTATATAGCTCCAAATTTAGTGATGTATGTTTTCGGGTGAAGTAAATAACATTATGAATCTATCTATATCATCTAGAGTGAATTTTAAAATGAAAAAGGACTTCTACTTGGAACCCAAATTCAAAACCTTTTGTAAATGGATGGTAAAACTAGATTACTATAAATGCATGCCTAGGAATCATATGACCTCCAAATTGAGTGACAAATATTTGAGGAGTTTTTATTTTTTCATTTTACATATATCAATACTTTGGTTGTGCATTATGAAACCAAAATCCCTCTACTATGCATAAATGTTAAAAACTTATTTGTAAAGGAAAAAAAATGCATAAAGGGAAAAACGCTTAAAAATACGTGAAACTACGACATGATGAAAATGCACGCCCAGGTCTTAACATGTCCTGTAATTCCCATATGTATAAAACATTTGGAATTTAAAGGGGATGTATGAATGTATTCAGATGAACAATACAATAAGACATACAAGGTATTTATATTACAACTTCATAAAACACTTAGGACAAAGTCATGCGTAATACATTCAACTATATCATAATATCACTTAGGTAAAATTGTTGGGCCCTCCATTTTGGAAATGCCAAAATTTTGGGAAAGTGCCACATGCCATCTAGAAGAATAAAAGAAGTGGGAATGGTTATAATCACTAAAAGCTAACTATAAGTATAATAGCAACAAAAACAACCAAAAGTTCCATGCAATAGTTGGAAAAGCAACCGAAAAAGGTCAAAAGCATCGAGTGCCAACTGTAAGACGAGAACATAGTGGAATAAGGAATCAAAGAAGTGTAAAGGGGAGAGTATAAATAATAAGGTAGTGCGACAATGAAAAATTTAACGAGTTGATGAGTGAATAGGAGAGCGAGAAAGTGCTAGAGTTAGCATTGTCAAGATAACATATTGAAATGGTCCTTGTTGGTATTATTGTGCTTCTGTAGTAAGGTTTTGAGTTTTTATGAGAAACACAAGTATTGTATGACAATTTGATGAAGATGTTGATAATATAGTAGATTTTTTTGGGCCCTAAAAATTTATCTTATTGTTGATCTATTATGATGAGCATGGATCCATGTTTATGTTGTGTAATTTATTCATTCTTGTCTGTCTAGTATATGATATTAGTCATTGGATGTCTTTGGGTGCTAATATATTAATATAATAAGTGAAAATATAGATATGATGGTACATTCTCCTTAAATCTCTTCACCCCATAAGTCTTGGCTATGATTTGGGTGAGACCTCCTTCCTTTGTGGAAGGTTGAATATGAAAACATACCTAGACTACAACAGTGCCTTTTGTTGGTAACCTTTGAGAACCCTGGTCTTGATCTTACACCAACAAATGGTTATGCTACCGAAACCAAGCATTGAAGTGAATTTTTATAGGATGCCTCATTGGATCTATAAATATAATGTTGAGAACTAGTGGGAAAGAAGGTGCGACAAGTTCATACAACAGGAAGCTGAGTTGCGGCACAAAATATTTAGGGTTGTAAAAAACACTATTTTCTATTCAAATCCTGCTAGTGACCAATATGAGATCTTATGGATCAAGTTCCCTGAAGAGTTGTTTTAGTGGCTAGATCTACTACAAGAAGCCCCATAATACAAATATCGATTCAAAACGAGATATAACTGGACTATTGAAAGTGTATTCTCTCTTCATTGGCTAGATCATCATATTTCTCATTTTGTGGATTTCTGGGTGTAGAATACTTTGGAGGGTTACAGTATCGAGTTCACTACAGAAAGATATCAAGCCTTTTCTAAAGATGAATAAATATTTAGAGAAGGAGCTAGAGGAAGACTGTTGCGGGAAACCCCTCTGTGAATCAAGGTTTTATTAGTAGAAGAAGGAATGTTGCATGTTCCTTCAGTTGATATGGTAGCATAAACCCCTACGCTTGGGGGAGGGTGGTTTAGGATAGGGTTCATGAGTTAGGTAAAGGAATATTTTCCTTGAGATATGGGGGGGTCATCGAGAGAAGAGTGTTAGAGATGAAAGAGATAAAAGGAGGGTTGTTATTGCTGAAAATAGGTGGTGTAAATAGATGAAAATAGAAATGAAGAGACCCGATTGATCATGAAAGGAGATCGATTTTGATAGTAATCGGAAAAAAGAGTCAGAAAAGTTGTGGGAGATGCAAAGACGAGGAAGGGTGTCCAACCAATGGTTAAATGAGATATTTGGTGAGAGAGGTGAAGGTTCTAGAGGAATTAGACAAGAGGGAGGAATTTCAAAAGAGACAGATGAAAGAGTAATGATAGACGTTGCCACTGAAGAGGAATACTCAGTCGGGAGCATAGAATAAGTTGCAGGAGAATCATAACGTGCAACACCGAAAGAAGCTGGATTGCATCAGGATATAAACATACCACTTCAAATGAATGCGACCCCCCACAACAAAGAATTTTGTTCTGGAGGTAAAGGAACCAACCATGAATCACCCATTCCCTGAACGCCATCTACAAATATGGTAATTTATACAATAAACCCTACTTTAATTCATGTTATTCCTAACGCTTCAAGTTAAACAAGTAATAGTAGTGGTAGTAGTGGAAGTGTTCCAATTTTTTCAGTTATATCGCAACCAGGACCTTCGGGGTTCATTTTAATAGGGTTTCCAAATCCCTCGATGGTGAATCAACATGTTGGATCTCTCACCTGATACCCTAAATTTTGTCGTAAAGGGGATGAGGATGTTGAGAAACACTGGTTTCTTTGTGAAGTATGCGAATAAATTAGTTGAGCTCCATAATACCATGAGAGGTTGGGCTCTTAGATGTTAAATGAAGGAAATTGAGCCTAGATATCAGGGGCAATCCTTCATGCTCTCTCAGTTGAAGCATAGATTTATAGGAGAATTACGGTTACCAGAGTCATAGAAACAAGCTCTCTCTGAGTTGTAAGAGATAAAGTAGAGATATTGTGATTTCTCTTGGGAATACAACCAGATATTTAAGGATGTAATAGGGAAATTAGCAAACCCTATCGATGAGGATCACAAGAGAGAGTGGTTTATTTAGGGGTTGTTACCTTTGACTCATATCCATTTAACTCAACAAAGGATAACTACTCTGGGATAAGTATTGGAGAAAGCCATGAATATTGATACTATGGAAGGTTATCCGGGGAGCTTAAGAGTCATGAGGCCTCTGGAAGATGTTAATATCACACAACTTCAAGGCCAAATCTCTATGTTAACTCAGAAAATTAAAGATTTGACCCTTCCCAAAGTAGGTCGATTGCAAATTTGGTGTATGATCTATTACATGGAAGGTCACATAAAAAATGAATGTCCGAGACTGAGGGGTATAGGTCCCTCTAATACACCAATGGCTCTTTTTTCAGTGGTACTAGATAAATGAGTTGCACAAATTGACACTACAACTCCATTTAATGGGCCTATTCAATACCATACCTTTCTAAATAATCAAGGAGACCATAGTATCGAGTATTGTAAGATCTGCATAAGTCATGGGAATTCCCCAGGACACTACCCTATTCTCCATAAGTATACCCATACCCCGAATATAGTATACTGCAAATTTTGTGGGTCTCCTACTCATACTATGAATCATTTTCGTGCTCTATATGCTCTTCCAGAGAGGTTGGACCAATCTGCATTCAGGTTCAATGAAGGAACTCAAGGACCTAGAGGAGGTCATAAAGGAGGAGGTGAATGAACTGGTAGAAGAGGACCAGTTCATTGTTATACTTGTGATGAGAAAGGGCACTTGGAAAGATATTTCCCACTCCCAAGAAGACCATGGTGTGAAAACTACAAGAATAACACTCATGCTACTAAAGATTGTCCATACCTGATTTCTAGATGGGAAGATCATGACGGAGAAAGAGGAGAAAATTTGATAAATTATGAACCTAGAGATATGAATGAAAGAGATGGGCCTAATATTAATATCATCACTAGAGGAGGAGTAAATACTGGTGTAGATGCAGAAATCTCACATCAAATAAAAATTCAAAAGGATACACTAGAAAACACCAAGTATGATCCTGTAAGGAAGAATGAATTATTTAGGAATGCAGTAGAAATGTTCAGAAAAATTCCTACCCATTCAACACCTGCAATTTTGGAAATGAGTTTAAATTCGAATCCCCATCAACCAAGGGTCTTGAGAGAGTTAGTTTCTCATATGTAATCCTCAGGTAAGTCACAAAAGGATATTGATATTTGGATTTAGCTATTTTCTGATATTTTGGATGACGAACAACTCACTGAGAAGTTGCGGAACACAATCAAAGTGGCCTTGGGAGATGAAGGAAACCTAAAGGAAATAATTTACTCTAACCTTCAAGAAGGTAATGAATGTAGAATTCAGAGGAGGAAAATAAGAACTGGAAGAGAGTTCAGGTTGAATGCTGATATCAACGATTATGTGATTATGGAAGTTATGTAGGATTTAGGGTATGATGTCAACATATTTCCAAAGAAGACTTGGGAAGCAATGGGAAATACCAAGCTAGTCTATTCCCCTATCTAGTTACAAATGATGAATCAATACTGCATTCATCATGTAGGAAGGCTACAAAACGTTGAAGTAGACATGGTTGGATTCAAAACAATAATTGATTTTGAATTCATTGAAATAATGGGGGAGGAGGACCCATATCCAACTCTGTTAGCCATTGATTGGGCCTATGAAAACTAAGTTGTTATTATTCTTAAGAAGGAAACTATGAATTTCGAGTATGATAGCATGAAGGTCACTCAACCACTAGATCCTTATCAAGGTCCAAGTTACACTGAACTAGTACATGAAAATATGGAGCATGATGTTCTTGATTAGCTATACACTCTGACTGCAGGGAAACATGTTGATTATATCAATACCACTGCTAATGGATCGATTATTTAATAGAGAAATTTCCATTCAATGGATAAAGACTCTGAAGAAACATTACATGACTGGAAACAAGGTCGGTATGATAATTTTTCCAAACGTTGCACAGCTGTCAAATCAATAAGATGGATTGGAAAGGAGATAAGATATTATCTAGCATATGATTGCACATCAAATCTACATAGTTTTCTCATTGACATGTAGGATAAGGTTGCGGTAGAATAGAGAGTCTCAACATTTGACTTATCTTTGAAGTCTTCCTCAGCTAGGTGTCCAACCACTGATAAAGGAAGTATTTCTTCTTGGGATGAATCCAAGCTCGCTATACAACACCATTTTCTTTTGCTAGCGCAAGTTGAGCAGTTGAGTAAATATCAGAGGAACAAGAGTTAGATGTTATCCTTGGAGGTATATGATGGTCTATCTGATATTATTAAGCACATTGAGAATTGTATTAAGGTATGGAAAGATGCACAATTTCCATCTCAGTTATGGGTACACCAATTATTTCATTCTCTGGGAATGGTTCCAAAAGCTCGGTATGTGCATGAGGAGAGTAGAAGACAAACTGCATGTTGGAAGGTGTTACAATGTCAATTATGCCATTATTTCTCTTTTTCTGGTCATTCTTCAGAAATCACAGTTGTATTGCAACAAATTAAGAAAATGCTGTTTAGTAATGAATTCAAGCTTAAATTTCCACTTACAGTATCTTCTGATCATGAACATCTCCTTCAGTATATTTTTTATCCATGTCCTGCAAGAATAACCATGGCTTACATCAAGGTTGACAAGGACCCTGAAGACCCTCAATACTTATAATAACTTATCCATTTAACCTTTAAAGAATCTGTAGGAACAAGAGAATTTAAGGATACCCTATTGGGTGATACCAACAGTTCATATACTTAGCCTCTAAAGTTGTGGAAATTGAATATTGGGAGTGAGGAGAATCCTAACTGTTGACACCCAGAAGTGCAATGTAATACCCCTTCCTACAAATGGGTTGCAATGAATTATTATTTATATACATATATATTAATAATATACTAGATAGGTGGGACCCCATTATTTAAATCATGGTGGAAAAAAAATGCTTCTTTGAATTGCGCTCATGAAAAATTTATGAAACAATTTTATAGTTTGAGAAAAACATAGGAGTTCAAACAAGTTTTGACATGCAATCAATGATGATAAGGGCTGGCAATTTAAAAGAGAAAATAAAGTTTGAAGTGACAATCACTTTGGTTCTAATTTATATACATCTACTTTGGAATATGGTTAAAATTTGAACTTCAACTCACACACACATTGGTTATGACATATTGCATTCATGGCATATTGTGTTCATGGTATTGGTTATGTTTGGTGGACAATAGTTATGGCTTATGCAATTGTTTTGAGGTCAATTCGATCTTTGAAAATTTAAACTCGTTAGAAGTGGATATGGGACATATTATGCTATGGTTTTGGTATAAAAACTATGGTGTAGGGGGGTTTTCATTTAAAATTGAAAAAGTTGAAGTGACATGTTGGATTTGAATATGGTTGATTAATGACTTTAATGAAGGTTTGGATATGATCCATCCTATCTATGGTTGATATAAATTAATGAGAGGGTGGAGAAGCGACATGCATTTACTGCATGTCGTTCTTACCCCACCTTGAACTCACCACCCTCACTTTGTGACACATTTTTGGTTTCTCTGGTTAGTTTTCCTCCATTTCACTCAGTCGTTGGGAGAATAGTGGTGGTATTTGGTTTTTTCGATGCTTTCCTCATAGGTATGGTGACTCTCTCCCTTCCATTCATCATTGTAACTACTCTTTCGATAGAATATCTATGTTGGCTCTTAGAATTTGCATATATAGTGTTTTCTTTCTAAAAGATACAATGGTTGAATGTATGCTCTATCTGTGCAAATGATATTGGTTAGCGTTTTGAATATTGCAAGTTTGAATTTGTTTAATGCTCCTTCATGTTGAGTTTATTTGGTTATGGTTGTGCCTGGGGTGGATGACTGGTTATTATTTCTCCTTTTTGTTGATAAAATTTATGGAAAATTTGTTTTGTTTCCACCCATTTCTCATGGTAGAATCTTGGAGGGTTTTATGGTAAACAAAAAGAGACAGTCAGGTTCTAGGTTCTTTTGTTACAGGTATGAACTAA
>JZKD02S1771728.1:45689-68090 GCA_000966675.3 Picea glauca
ATGTGTAAAATAAGAATCCAATTTTTATGATTAATATTCTTTACATTAACTAGTTATTTCTTATGTTGTAGATTGTTAGGTGAATTTTTGTTACCATTGTCAAATATTTTACCTCGCACATATCGAGATTTGAATTCCATTATGAAAGACAATGGAGTGGATTATCAAACTATAGATGCATGTCCTAATGATCATATTATATATTATGGACAACATGCTTCGAAAACATAATGCCCACAATGTCTTCTCAATAGATATCGAACCAATCAATTTACAAAAATGATTTCTCGAAAGGCTCTTTGTCATATTCCCATAATTCCACGTTTGCAACGATTGTTCAAGTGTGAAATCATATCAAAATTTATGGATTACCATGCACGTAACAAAAGTGGAGATGGTATTCTTCGAATTCCTATCGATGGTTATGCATTTAGGGAAATTGAGGAAAAATGGGTACATTTCAAAGATGAACCTCATAATGTTAGGATTTCATTGGCAGCTGACAGTGTTAATCCATTCAGATAGCTTAGGTCTATTTACTCAATGTGTCCTATTTTTGTTATCAACAATAACATTCCTCCTTGGGTGTCAATAAAGAGGGAGCACATAATGTTGACAATGATTTTTCCAGGTATTTGTTTACATTAATGTTTTGAATGTAACATTTTCATTTGTTTAGTTTTTTTCATAATATCTTTTGTTTATTTATTTACTTATATATACATATCATGGTTATAGTAATTATGTGTAATTTCAAACAATTAGGTAAGTACCAAGTTAAATATATGAATGTATATATCGATCCTTTTATCGATGAGATACTAAATTTATGGGTTGGCATCACTATGTATGACATCTGTAAACCAATCGGGGAGAAGAAAATGAAATTTCATGGAATACTTTTATGGACAATTCATGCTGCCCTGGGACCAACACATTTTTTTGGTATGTAGCATTCTATTTCTCTTTAATACTATATAATGTTTTAAATATATCATGCTACATGCTTAATTTTTTAAAAATATCATCGTATAATTGGCATTAATCCATTTGTTGCACGTCTTCAAACAAAGGGTAAATTTGCATGTCTAGTTTGTGGCCCTAAGATGAAGTATCGTCATTCAAAAAGTTTAGGAAATGTGGTGTTTGATAAGTATAGGAACCTCCTCCCTAAGAACCATAGGTATCGTACTACTGAAAAACATATTTTCATTGGGAAAGAAGAGACTAATTTAAAACCACGAAGAATAACACCTCACCTATGGAGGTTGGAATATAATAGAAATCATCATGGTACGTAGTTTATTTATGTATTGTATATGTAATTTTTTGAATTTTTATTTTAATCATTGAATTATTTTACCGTATTTGATAATTATTTTTGTCATTTCTTTTATACTTCATGAAGGTATTAATAATGGGCTTCCACGAGGAATGAAATGGTATCCCACTCAATTCATGAGGTTTCCCTACTATGAGGAGCTAAAAATAGCCACTTGTTTGATACAATGCATATCAGGAAGAATGTGAAAGAAACATTATGGTGAATCATAGATGGTAGGAGGGATAAAGAAAAAATTGTCAAAATTTGTACCGACATTCAAGAAGGCAATCATGCAATGCGAAGTGTGATCCGATAGAATAGAGATGGAGACCGAAATAACCTTCCATGGTTATTAAAAGATCAACAAAACAATGATGTAAAAAAGTTCATTCAAGAATTAAATTTCCCACGTGTTTTGCTTCAAACATAAATAATATCTTAAAGAAGAAAGGTGAATTTGGTAGGATAAAAACACATGATTGGCATACCTCCATTAAGGTAATAATTTTGGTATACATATTTATATATTGGCCTTATACATATTTTTAGTTTTTTATTTTTATTTTTCTACTTTGTTCGAAACAAATAACGATTCATTTTTTTGTTACAACATGTTCTACCGCTCTCTCTCCCAAACGACTTTGACAACAATTTCAAACAAGTTATTTATGATCTTGGCAAATACATGAGGTAATTAGTTGTGATTTATATGAAAAATGTTCTTTCAATTTGTTGTTGTACTTAATGACATGTGTTTTACTTGTAATGTAATATATCATATTATGTTATGTTGAAACATGTTATTTTATTGTGTCATGATATCATGTAGATGGTTGTCATTGAAACAAATCCATGAAGATGATATAAAGTATTGGAAGAGAGAAATTCCTCGACTAATGAGTGAAATGAAAAAGTATATACCTCCAACATTTTTCAATGAACAAGAACACTACCTCATACACCAAGTTGAGGAGATTGAAATTTGTGGACCTGTACACACAAGGTCAATGTGGATGGTGGAGAGGCACTTGAAACCATTAAAGGATTTGGTTAGAAAAAGAGCATGTCCTGGGGGTTCTATGGTGGAGCTATATATGGTATATCAATCCATGGTGTATATTAGTCAGTATCTTCCTAAATTAGCAACACCAACTATGCATTTAGTGGATTTCATTTGGGATGTGAACTCCATCAAAAAATTTGAATATCAGGAGCACATGTTGGCGAAAGGTAGAATGAAAAAAATGAGAGGTAATATATTAATAATTTTGGAGATTTATATTAATACATATTAATTTTTTATTTTTTTTCTGTATATGATCATACTCATTCATATATTAATATCTATTATTTCATAAATTATTAATATTTATCATGGGCGTTATCACTAATATTTAATATTGGTGAATTATGATTTTTCGATTCAATTTCTCAAGATTGGGATGCACTGCATTTATACATTGCAAACAATATTGAATGGATTAATGTATGGATTGAAAGATGTAAACAAAATCATGGCGATAGGTTATCATGGAAATGACTTTCTGAATTGGGTATAGAAGCTTGTCGTAATAGAGATGACAATGTTATGCAAAGGGAAATTAATTTAACATATGGTTTGAAAGATGGATAGGCAAGCAAATTCACCCATTTTATTTAGTTATTTTATATTATATTATTGTCACTACATGTGTACTTATATATTTTTTAGATACTTTCCAAGTTATATAAATATATTAATTTATTAATTGACAATGCATATTTTACATATATGGCATATTGCAGTTGAAACACCACAAGGCTATGTGGTACAATGGTCATAAATTTCACATCAAACAGTGGATGAAACCATGAAAACTTCTAATAGTGGGATAACTATAGTATTCCAAGTCACTAATGTTTCCTCTAGGAGTGTCAGACATCCCTGAGAATATGAAAATAGATACTATGGGTATCTGAATGACATACTTGAGTGTGACTTTAATTCCTTCAAATAAGTTATGTTCGACGTCAAACGGTATAGGTTACAAATGCATGAACGCGGTGAGGAAATAACTTTTATTCAACATGCCAACAAATTTTCAATGATTAAAACAATGATGTTTGAAAGAGGACATGATCGCTATGTTTTTCCAAGCCAATGTGAACAAGTCTTTTACTCAAATGTTCCAGGTGAGAGGGATTGGTCATTTGTTGTTACATATGATCCAAGAGGAATGCCAGTTAAGTATACTCATGTACATGAAGAATATGATATTCAATATCAATAAGATGATTTTCCAGATTAGACAGAGATGAAAGATCATGCAAGGTCGACAGACGAACAAGACAAAGAATATCATGATCCAGACGTAGGAGAAAATGCAGTTCTTGATGATGATGTCAATAAAAATATGCTCTAAAATGAAATTGATGACGGTGATGATATCGTCAATCATTTCAAAATCCTTTCTGAAACGTATGATGATACAAATGTTGAGTTCAATGAAGAAGAAGTGTGACATCCCCAACGTTACGGCCACGGGCGAAGACAATTTTTTTTTTAAAGATTTAAGGGGCAAGAAGGAAATGATGAAAAAAGTTTGACCACACCATAGACGAAGAACAGAAGCACACAACCTAGGAAACATGAAACTACGACACCACACACAGGCACAAGGGCAACCGGGCAAAACAGGCACAGAATAACCAAGAGTAACGACTAACCGCCCGACGCAACAAGACATTCCTACAAGATAAGGGGAATCTTCCCCTTCCTGACATAACAACATTGACAAACAAGAATATAACCTATAGGCATGCAAACCAACGCATGCGCCCAAGTCAACATACGATGCTCAACCACACTCACATGGTAGGCACCGACTCCGACCAAGATAAAATTCGCCACTAAACCATAAGGCATGCCATGATCCCCACATCAAGAATCATATCGTTCCCAGGTGATAGACACGTCAATAAACTAGGCACAAACATAATCTATCGGGACCAAGGACTCTAGGAAACTCTGATGCGCTAAGAACCAAAAACTGACTAGGAGACTATACCTACCCCCACATGAAAGGTTGACAAGACACAAAAGAATGAAGAAAAGGGGTGATGCCAGCCCACACGACATCTTCCCCGACCCCACCATTCACCCAGGACAACCGGTCCATGATTACATTCTAATTTAACATGTGTTCCATTCTAACAGGGCACGTCAAGTTACAATTTGTCTTGGCATCGATTATCCATCTAATTTTAGCAAGTCTAAATTATAAATCGGCCTTTAAATTAACATCATATTAACATTAAATACAATCCAATCAACCATTCTACATTATACCTTAGTCATTAAATTCAATCAATAACATCGGTTACGAATCAGTTCGACAATTCTTCATCACAATTAAATCATCAAATTCAATCTAAATAACATCAACTATGAATCAATTCGGCAATTATGCATCACAATTTAATCATTAACTACATTTTAATTTAGCGATTTTAACCTCTACTTGGGTCAATACTTACTAATCTCATTTAATCATTAATCACAGTCTAATTGGGCAATTCAATATTAATCCAATCTCCATCCAACTAGCCATCAACTTAATTAACAACAATAATGATTTTATTGTAGAATGCTACCATTATAACACTTATGAACAATTAAATCTCGATGTGTGGTCTATTTGTATTGATCGAACCAACAATACTATCTGTCTTATTAATAATGAGAAGGAAATTGCTAAATATTAACATCGTTGTAGCAATTTATCAAGGCAATTAGCATAGTTGTTACCTAACAATTAATATCGCAATTAACAAGGCAATTGACATAACAGTCAACATAACAATTAATTTAGCAATAACATAGTGATTTACATGACTATTATCCTAACAAGTAATATAGCATGATGAGGCGATTAACATGTTAGTTAACCTGGAAATTAGTATAGCAATTCACAAGGCAATTGACATAACTGTTAACAAACAATTAATAGCGCAATAACTAGGAAATTTTCATGATTGTTAGTCATTTAACTTGTTGTGGAAATTAATCAATAAGAAGGAAATTGTTGTCCAATAACTCACTGTAGCAATTATCCTGGGAATTAATATGGAAATAATATAGTAACACGCAAGGAACACTTAAGGAAAATTTGTATCCATTCCAGCAACCGTAGTCAACAAATTAAAGGGGCAAAAACATGGTCACACCAACAGCAAGACACGGTCAAAGTTAATGGCGAAATGCTATGCCATACCTCAACAAACACAAACTATAATTTAAGGACAATTCATGGGCATTTAACAACGACTCATTCCATCATTTTAATAGAAAAACATGGGCATTAACAACAGAATTAGTCAATCTTTTTGATAGCCAAAACGTGGGTGTTTAATCAACAAACTCAGACACGAATTTAAATGACCCAAAATAGTGGGCAATTAACAACATATTAGTCAATTTTTAAAGGTCAAAGGCGTGGGCCTTCCACGGAAATATCAGTCATGGAATAAATAACAGAATCATGCGAAATCAATAGCATATCAGTCAACCCTTAAAAGACAAAAACGTGGGCATTCCACAACAATCTCAGTCTCGAATTAAATGACAAAAATCATGGGTAATTCAACCGCATATCAGTCATCTCTTAAAAGACAAAACGTGGGCATTCCCAGGAATCCAATAGAAGTAATTTTTAATGCTTAACTTAGTCTTCAACAAGGGAAAAAATCGTCCCAACAGTAAAACGAAATGCAATCCAGAGAGGGGTGAATTGCCAGGCAAGAGGTAATAAAAAAATAGAAATTCTTAAGTGCAAGATGCAGACTTAGAAATTTAATTATTTTTCCATTGCCAGAATGCCAAATATAAAAATGCAGCCATGAAATCATTTCATTTTTCCATTTCTAGAATACCAAATATAAAAAAATGCAGACATGAAATCATTTCGTTTTTCCATTGCCAAAATACCCAATATATAAAAAAAATGCAGACATGAAATCATTTCATTTTTCTATTGCCATAATACCCAATATAAAAAAATGAAGGCATGAAGTCATTTCATTTTTCCATTTCCAGTATACCAAATATAAAAAAATGCAGACATGAAATCATTTTGTTTTTCCATTGCCAGAATACCCAATATATAAAAAAATGCAAACATGAAATCATTTCATTTTTCCATTGCCAGAATACTCAATATATAAAAAAAATGCAGACATGAAATAATTTCATTTTTCCATTGCCAGAATACCCAATATAAAAAAATGTAGGCATGAAGTCATTTCGTTTTTCCATTTCCAGAACACCAAATATAAAAAGAAGACAGGTAATCGATTCATTTTTCCATTGCCTTAATACCAATACAATGCAGACAATAGTAAGAGAAACACAAGGATCCAATGGGAAAAGTCATGGAAATGATCATAGGGATGCTATCAGTCAAGTCACAGATAAAAACCAATCAAGACGCAAGATAATCCATACGCAGAGGTCTTTTCCAGATAGTGAAATCAACAATCAGCCAAGGACAAGAATAGAGGTAGACAGCTGACAGGAACATCCTTTGCTTATCATCCATGCATAGAAAATAAGGGCATTGAGATCCATAGGTCTATTAACGCTGAAGCGACGACCATAGATCAGGCTCTTGGTCGAATGCTTAGACGAGGAATGATGAGCTAGGGACGAAGGAAAAAACAACCACAAAATTCACAAATCAATACACCCAAGGCGGTCAAGACATGTCGGGAATCGAGGGCCATGGGAGCCAATAAATCATCGATTTAGGCTAAGGAAAATTCAGTCTACAACTAGAATGCTAGACAATCAATTTACTTACCCACTAAACATGCAGATCCAAAGCATATTCCCACTACAATCTACCATACAAGATGAAGAAAGCATATCGTTGCCTGATTGCCCGCTCTACGTTGATGTCCCACTTGCTCTGTGAAATACCCACTTGCTGAAAAACGAGACTTCACTGATACCTCCCAGCCAATGCTATGGGTACTCTTCTTCCCCCGTAGCCCTCCGAGTCACAAAGGGGCCATGCACGCTAACCCGAGAATCAACTATCTCCCAGCTTGCCTCGCAAGGTCGAGCTACCACTCCTCACCGAGCTGGGTATCCCAACTCCCACAAGCTAATTCATTGAAGTAGATATTTCTGCAGCGTAACGTTACACAAATAGAAAAGATCCTTCATCCTTCTCCTCCCTTCAATATATAGAGTTTCAAAGTCCCTTACTTTCCCAAATCCCATTTTATTTAAGGTTTAACAAATTAATTGATAAAAATTCATCCCCGTACATGTGTCACCCATCTGCTTCTTTCCTCCATAAATTAATTTCTTTGATTAATTAATTACCCTTATTTCCTTCACCCACCTAGAGTCACTCCTAGAATCGCTCCTAAGTGTCCTGAAATTCTCTTACAGGTTTTAATGAATTTCCCCGTTATTAATTTTCTAGTTCAGTTTAAAATTAGAAAGTTCTTAAATGGTATATACCTTACTAAGTTTAAATTTCTACTTTTTCCCTTGTGTTTCCCTTTTCTTTTTATGTTTCCCTCTTTTCCTAGTTTCCTAATTATTCTAGATTTCCCTCTTTCCCCTTTTCATTTAGAACTCAATTTGGTAGGTGTAGAAATTAAATTTTAATTATCATAATATAATAAAATAATTATTTATTTTTTAGTTTTTAGTTTTTTTATAAATATATATATATATATATATATAGATTATTTTTCCCTTTTTTTTTATAAAGGTTAGAGAAAATTCTGCCACTAGTAAATTAGACCTAGACTTTAATTTTTGCGGGCAACAATTTATTAGGGAATTTGGTTTAAAAATTTATCATCACATGATTAGTCCTAAGGCCATTTGGGTTCATTCATTTATCATTAATAACGCGACGTTCCCTTCAGGACGCACTAGGTGCTCTAAGGGTGTCACTCACCTCTTTCCATTTTTCTTGCACGACGTGCCCTTCAGGACGCACCACGTGCTCCAAGGGTGCCACTAACCTCTTGACTGACTTGGTAGACATCAAAACCCCTTGGAGTCAATACTCCTCCAGGTGAACTTGTGGGAGACTAAGGGTCTCTAAGAAATAAGGCCTACACCTTATTGCGTGCCCCTTAGAATCATCTTGAGCGACTGTCGTAGTCTTCCCTCACAACATCATGGGTCCTCTCGAACTAGATAAACATTAACCTACAGCTCGAGCCATGACGGGAGCACTAGTAGGTTGTGGCAGGGCTATTGTCCACACCTCTCCCTCAACCTCTATGGTAGTCATGCGTGACCCCTTTACTCCACATGTGAGTCTGGTCGATAAGATATCATCAGCCTGCATCATCAACAAATCATGTCAGAATATATCCATATCATATCATCTAATCAGATGCACTAATATCACATATAAAACAATAAAACCCCAATGGTACACTCCCCGGCTCGATCCAGAGTCCAAGGGGCTCCATCGATGCCTCTGAATCCTCGAGGTCCAAGATCCTACACATTCATTAAAACCGAGTCAATAGCACATGTTTATGTCAATGCAGTGAAACAACATGCCATCAACCCATAACGTCTCATAATCAAAATCAAATGTTTAATAGTATAGTAATCTAGATCACTTGGAAGCAAGTGTCCTCAAAGAATAAGTTCGCTTAGTGCACAAGAGAGGGATGTTACAAGAAGATATAGAATACTGATTATTATACAGATGTTGAGTTGGATCAGGTACGTGACTATATATTTTAATTTGTATGAATTATTCTCTTAAAATAATTTACTTATGTCATGGGTTAGTTACATGTTTTTAAGTTTTATACAATGTTTTTATATCCTATGTTACATGTTGTTTAATTATTATGTGAAACCTAAAAATAGTCACCAATATACTAAAGTACGTGGTAAACTAAAAATATCATTCACAAACACATAATTTCATTTACCTTCATGAAATTTTGTTCTTGTAGTTTCTATGCATGAATCTTACTAGGGCATTGCTTTCAATTATTTTCTATTTTATAGATTGGGTATTGGGGAATTAAGAGTGATGTGAGGGGGAGGGGAGGGGCCATATGAGCTTCCACCTTCACGTGGTTGGCCTTGTTCAGTAGACGATAAATTATTCTTGAAACCAAAAGAAGCTCATTCATGTTTATACCATCATGATCATAGATGTCATCATTGTTGTTATAGTATTGCATCAACGAAGTTTCGATGAACATGTTTTTCATTTATATAGAGTTTTCATTGAAAATGTTTGAAAACATGGGACTTTGGCCCATAAGTTATGTGGAAAAAAGAACGTGTGTTTCCAAACTCAAATATGAATCACACACCCACTGATCTATATATCCGATCTTGGCCTGGTTTCGTTTGAAATTTCCGTTGTGATGAAAAATACCTCTTTTTCCTTCAATGTTTAATCAACACCATAAAAATATGCCCTTGCAGTACTAGATGCAGGAACATGTGTACTATAGATTTTTTTTTTAAATGAACAACGAAAATACATTGTACTAGGAGTACTAGACATATGGTCAACAACAGTGACATGTGAATGGGGCCAGTGTTGAAATTTTTTCAAACTGTTTTTGTATGCACTGGAATTTGACATGGATAGATTATTCGCATGCCTTAACAATATGGGAGGGTTTTTGGACTCAAATTAATTGACTCACACACCAACTACTTGTTTTCATCATCAATTCATCATGTAAACCATAAACCCTATTTTTATTTCAAAGTACACAAATAGCTTGACACAATTTTTAAGTTTGGCGTATCAACCTTTCTTCATTTTTCTTTCAGGTTCTACATTGTATATACAATGTTATATGTGTTTCATAGTTTTGATGAAAAATCCCTCTTTTTCATTCATTGTTTAATCAACACCATAAAAATATTCCCTTGTAGTACTTGATGCAGGCACGTGTGTACTATCGAATGAATTTTAAAAAGAACAACGAAAATATATTGTACTAGGAGTACTATACATATGGCTAGCATAGTTAGTGGAGTGATGTTAATTCTATGCATTAATGACTCACCACTAAGGTAGAGGAGAGTTATTAGTATAAGACTCATATTAGAAAGTGACTCCCCTCCTCACTTGTAATTCATTCACCCTACTATCAATATTGTCAATTTTTGTTTATTAATTTGAGTATCAAGTACATGTAGATGTCTTCATACATATTTTAGGATTTATAGGTGCATTCCAACCCTTAGGTCAATCAATGTACTTAGTGGTCAATTGATGGAATTAGTGGATATGTAATCTCTAGATTGAAAGTATATCCTTGTTTCTTCTACCTCTCTACATGCATTTGGGAGAATGTCTACAAAATATAATGGTTTCTATTCTTGTGGGTTAATAGCGGCAGTGTATCCCTCATGAAGTTGCATGTGGCTATTTTGTGGTTCTTGAATATTACTTGTGACAAGGTGAATCATGGGAGGTATGTTTGTAAGTTCAATAGGAAAATAATAAATTGTGATTAGGTTAGTTGGGCATCCTTATAATAATAATCATGTTCTAATTTATACTTCAAACTTTCCATAACACGATATCTACTAAAAAAAAAATCATAATATATTTGGTAAGAGTTGTTCCTTCTCACGAGCAAGATTTCCAAGTCCTCAATTTTTTGAGGCAAGCAATTGAAAATTGTACTCATGTCCTATGGGAAATTTATAGTGTGAATACTATATTTGTATTTTCCACCACTTGTGTGGGTTACTTGCATTATTGGATTCACTCTTTCTATGAGCATTTCTTCAAATTGAATAAGCATATCTAGTACAAATTGTTGGTTGTGGAGCCTCATTATCTTCTTGATTGAGAGTTCTTTGTTTCCAGTTGTATTTATACTCCATGAATAATTTACACCCCGAAAGAATGTACACTCCTCCACATGGGGGAGTGCAGAGGAGGGTTACCCCCTTTACGGGGTTTGGGGGAAAACGGGCCCCCGACGGGGGTTCGGGGGCGAAGCCCCCCAAGGAAAAATTGCATTGTAAATGTATATTGTAATTGCATCATAAATATGGACCATTCATTATAAGTTTGGAAATCTAACGGTAGAAGTTATTTTAGGGTTTTTTTCCCTAGAAGGAAACCCTCTTTTATTAAGGAAATGTATTGTGGCTATCTATCATTGCGAATATTGTATTCTGAGTGAGGAGACTGTGAGAGAAGAAGAGGAAGTTACAACAAGTGTGTTGTAGTTTGTATCCCTTCATTTGATGGATAATAATAAAGGAAGGACTTGGAAATTTCATTGGTGGACGTATCCCACACCAGGTGAACCATGTATATCTGTGTCTCTATTGTATTATGTATCTTATGTGTTTTATTTCTTGATTGGTTTTATTTTATTTATTTGTGATCCTATTTTTCTAACACAAATGGTCATTCTTCAGGGTCCATTTTATTCCATATGGAAAGGTTATGCCATTTTTCTTTGCAATTCATCTACAACAAGCATAGTTTTAATGAAAAGTTTTGTTTGAATCCCTGGAATTAGGGGTGTTACCCATAATTATTGGCCATCTTCTTTTTATGTTCTACTAACAACACATGATTGGTAGTCTCTACCATATCCATAGAATACCAAGGATCACGGTATTCCAACATTATCTATGCTTAACACTTCCACATGATGAAGTTAGAGGGAAATTTATAAACTAGTAATAAGAGAGGTACAATGAATATAAATGCATGGAAAAAAATTCTGTTGTGTGAAATCTAACCATAGTGCATATTTCCTGCATGGATAAGCGAATCAAATTAAGGTGCACCCACCTAGAGATTCATACCATTCACTAATTTGGGAATCCACTGCATGCATAAGTGCCCCTACTAATATTGTTAATTGCACCCTCTAATTGTGCATCCAAAACTAAAGATATAAAAAAAAAAATTAGAACTTTGAATATGGAAAAAAAAGTTCAAAAATTGGAACTAGAATGAGGATGGACTACTCACTAACAACACATGAACATGCGAATAAAGGTGCAACCAAACATGTACCTATTAGATATTTCTTCATCGAGTGAGGAAAGATTAGGGAAAATAGAGGGAAATGCGACTTCATCTAGTAGATATGATACACAAACAAGGACCAGAGGTGAAAAAGTCAGAAGAAAATTTTGTACATGCATGGAAGTTTTTCTTGTCGGAGGAGGATCATGCTTATATGATGTTGATAGAATAGAATACATAGAGGTCCCACTCAGGTATAAAAATCTAGTGAAACAATGGGTACCTAAGGAACCGCCTTCATTAGACACTGACTTCATTATCAACAATACGACATATCGCATTGCACCATCCTCCCTGCATGGCCTAGGGATATTTTTCATGGATGGAATAATTGTAAAATACAATACAGTAATTGAATTGATGGACTATGTTGGATCATGTTACAATTATAATGATTGGATGCGGTTGGTTCGGTACATGTGAAGTATGCAGAGATATGCACTCACTGCAAATTATATACAACTAATAAACAACGATAAAAATAAGTGAGTGACTATCTATATTGATGGAAGGCCTAAATCTTCCAGAAATATCGCATGGTTTATAAACATCACACAACTCGGGACATCAAACAAGAAACTGAATTTCATATATGAGGGACGTGAAGAAACTCAGGTAGTCTTGTGGGCAATAAAAAATATAGCTCTCGGGGAAGAGTTATTAGTGGATTACAATTTGAATCAAATAGAAACATCGACTAATAGTGTGTGTTTACTTATGAAACACCTCTTTAAGCAACCCCTACTTATTGCATTATATTTTTTTTTTTATCTTTGACATTGTTTTAAATATTTCACGGTCCCAATTTTATAAAAATGTGGGAGGTTGATCGTTAAGGTTGATTTTATTTGGGTGGAAATCAATTTTTTTGTTATCATTAACAATTTTCTTAAATATCTGGGTGTTATAATTATACTATAATGTGGCAGGATGATCGTGGAAAAGGGCCAACTGCAAAACATGTAACTGATTATCAAATTTGAATTTCATTTTACTTGAATGTTATTATTTGTTTATATAATTTTACTAAAATTACATTGATTTTATTGAAATTATATGTAGTTGGTAGGCCATGTTGATCATGATTCCACCAATGAGGAAGGGTTATATTCATCCCCTGATCCGATGGTATTAATAAAAAAAAATCGTTAAAGAGAACAAGGAACTTGCTAGTTTATAAGACCATCCATATCAAACTCCTGACGTCCTAGAAAGGATCAATCTCCTTATGTCACAAATTAACACATATAAGGTAATAACCATAATTTAAAGTGTTTTTTTTCTAATGTACTCATATGTTTAATTATGAAAATCTGTTTTTTGACTTTTACATTATCTCACGAAAAAACATTTTCTTTTTTATAAAGAGATTTTTGGAGCCTGTTCAACTCGGTGTTCGTAGCAGTGGAACTGAAGAGATGCCACATAGTACTATTTACTTCTCCACATTCCACACCTAATTTAGATAGGATCCATAACATGCACGACAAGACATCCACCCATCGGTCAGAAACTAGAGATGGTGACAGAGATGACGCTGATGATGTGGTTGACATGGTTGCATTTCCTAGAGCTAGACATGTGACAAGCATGGGGACCCTTCTATGCACTTTTTTGGTAAACGATTATGCACTTACATTAAAACAAATAAGACTCCCAGGTAGTTTTTCATATTTTAATTGTTTCAGGTTGTCCATCTCATACACAAATCATCTAGATTATTATTTTTAAAATAATGATCATATATTTTTGTGTGTAGGAAACAACCATTTTTATAGGCACTTGGAGAGCAAGGCCTTGTTGATTTTTGGGGAAACCTTATGCATGACGTGTAATTTCCATAATTCCAACCTCAAAAAAGAGCTTACAAATTATCTCAAAGGCCTCTTTGGAGTAGACACGTTCAATAAAAAATCGATCACCTCTACAGCAACAAAATATTTAAAATATACACAGTATGTTTATAGACGAAGCTTGGTAGGA
This sequence comes from Picea glauca, assembly GCA_000966675.3. Classification (NCBI taxonomy): domain Eukaryota; kingdom Viridiplantae; phylum Streptophyta; class Pinopsida; order Pinales; family Pinaceae; genus Picea; species Picea glauca. The sequence goes on from JZKD02S1771728.1 coordinate 60,057, forward strand.
AACCCTAGGTATGAGTGTCCTCCCTCAATTCCAGAGAGTGAATGGAAGGCGATCATTGATGATGAAAAAGAAAATATATTGAAAACATTAGGAGAAAAAATAACAGGTACCCCAAGGTAAATTGCAATATCTTATTTCAATACCAACGTTAATTTTCTTTAGATCTAAATAAAAGTGTGGTTATATATATCATACTTGAAAATTTTGATGATAGGTCGCCTGACACTTCGTAGGAAACCAAAGAAAGGATTGTCAAATATGGACAACACAAGTTAGGCCAGGGTGGCTACTCGAGGTTATAGTCACAAATCGTAAGTACCCAAACATCTTAAGAATATTATTTGTATTGCCTTACAAATTTTAGGTAATTGCAACCAAAAACATTAAAAATACATACTCTTATGAAATGTGGGGTGACAACTTCGTAACTGAAACCATGAAGGAAGACCTCTAACTTGGTTACAAGTATGACTATAAATTCATGGTTGATTATAGGAAAAGCATGGGGAAGACCCCAAGATCTAGTTTGTGAGATAAGGTAAATAAAAATTAGTCCAAATTAACCTTTCATTACTTATAAAATATGTAAATGTTTGATATCGTCCATAACTTTAATGTCTTACTTTGTTTTAATCAGGGGAGAAACACTATCAACAAAACCATTAGTACTGGACAATAGAGCATTGATAGTGAAACGCAGCCAGAAGATCATGGTGCTCCCCAACAACCCCATCTCAGTGGGGTGAAGCCCCAAGATGTTCTTGTGACTGAGGCCCATGATAGTAAAATGGATTTATATTAATCATATACTTAATAATTTCGTACTTATAAATTTTGTACTTCTAATTTTTATTACTTATACATTTACGGTTTTGTCCTTATAAATTTTGTCATTTCAATGGCAGAGAATGTTGTAGTTAATCCTCCTCGACCTGAAGATTAGGTGAGCATGGAAATCATTCCAACGTTGTCGACTAGTCGACAAGGTAAACAATTGCATTGCAGAGTTTTTTTTAATATTGATGAACTACTTCAATGATATTTAAAAATTGGCCATATAAATTGAATATTTTTTTTTGTAGGTGATGGCCCCTCATAGTAGCCTCCACGCCATGGGTACAAGACTAGACGTGCTCAATGTGAAAGGAATAAAGAAACATCAGTTGCTGAAGATCATCCAATAAACAAAGACATGAATATGGATGAATTACTTAAGAACTGGAAAACACAAAAGAAGACTAAAACAAATTGATGATGTGTAATAATTTTATAAGACAATTAGATGTACATTATATAGTTGAACATGTAATGATGCATATAATGCATTGAGAGTATGGGTACTTTTTCATCTGAAAATATATACAAGTCTATTTCTATGGCTTATATATATTTGTGAATGTTATTTTATTATACACTTAGTCTTAGTATATATTGATTCAATACTCTTTGGTTCTATTGGTTCTATTGGCCTTGACATACAATTTTTGCATCAATTTGTGGCTCCATGGATATCATCCTATCAATTTGAAGGCATTGGTAAACATAAAATTTAAGAGATTGAATTGTTCAAGTTTGGATTTAAATTTTACATTCTTGTTTGTATGAGACTGCCTTGTTTGTGGATTTCAAGAGTTCCAAATTTGTGTCATCTTATTCATTTGAATATGTACATAGTATCAATAAGGACATTGAAATAATGATATATTTTTTATGATTAATTTGTTTCAAATATTCTAATGGTGGGAATGAAAATGGCCTAAGAGTGCAACTTGTATCCTAATGGGTCAAATAATCTCCCTATTAAAAATGGCACACTATTACTAATAAAAACAATGGTTAAATTAATTGTGCATTTATTATGTCAACCCAAGGATCTAAGATCTTGGGAGATGATGTGCATTGTTTGTGTGGGATTTAGATTTATATTTGTTTCTTTAGATTTAGTTCATCCCGCTCGCAATGAATAGTATAGATAGTTGCACCATTGACAAGTATCACATTCTGCCTCAAATTTGTGGATGTCCTTCATGCCTTTCCAAAAGAAAGAATGCTTAATCCTATCATATGTTTTCTGAAAGCTAGAAAGAACCACCATAGGAGAGGAGTGTAATTCAAATAAAACTTTGGATTTAAATGAGGTATTCCAAACTAGATAAATATGCGCTTTATTGTATATCTCGTCCTTATTTACACCACAATAACATAGAAATCCATAACATGGTGACACATTATTACTTTGGAAACCCAAATGGGAAAAACAACATTTAATTGGCTTTGATTAATCCTTTATTTCTTCATAATTTTGAAATTTACAAATCCTTCTATCTCTTTGGCTCATTCTTAATATTCACATGGGAATTTGGACATCATTTCCTCTTACTCTTAGCCAAAGAACCCATACAAAATAGTTGGGCATGAATTTATTGAAGGATGACAATACTAGGGGTTCAACTATAAGGCTAGTTGTCCCCCAACTCCATAACTTACCTCAAGCCTAGAATTGGCCTTCTCCTTTATCTTTTCCAATTAATCTTTTTAGTATGGTTCTCATGTTTTATTATATATATAAGTTGGTAATACAATATTAGATCATGGGTGCAGACACCATTTGACATAGTATGGAGCCCTTCATCCCATCAAGCCCATGTCCTACATTGTCAATAGTCATCATCCTTGCTTCTACTGCTAGAATTATTAATGTATTGATCCTGACAACATCTGAATCGATAACCAATATTTTTCATGGATCCAATTTAGATCATTTATCACTAGAGAAGGTGTTGGTGAAGGAAAGGCTAGTGATAGAAGTTGCTTAGTGTAGATGTTTTTGACATAGAATTCACCTATGAAAATACTTGAAGGGGAATATGGTTAATTAGAATAATAATATGAATGGAAACTTGGGTAGTGTTTACCTAATGTGAGTTGGTAAATAGTGATGATGTAGGCCTCATGGGGGAACACATCACCAAAAAATGATAGAGATGATGACATGAATAGCGTGTATGTAGTCATGTTTGAGAAGGATGTTGTAGTCTAAGGTTCTTGTCAATATTTTAAGGAAAAATCCTTCATATTCATATGGTCGCTCATCAAATGATTATTTGTAGCTCATGAATTCCCTAATAGTGGGGTAGTTTAACATAAGGGGTAGTCTAACACTATTGGATTTATTACACTATTATCACTACACGTGGAAATGGCTCATGTATCGTTATTGATAACTGTAATTATGGCTAGAGTCATATTCTTTATACTTTTATTGTATTAAAAGGTGTGATTAAGGTTGACCTTGTCAAAATTGATATGTGGGCTCAATAATTCTCTTGGGGTTCCAATTCTTGTTTTGTGGGAACCAGATCTACATAATGGTAATCTCTTTGTCTTTAAAGATATAACGTGAGAATCCAAGCAAGACCTGGTGCCTTGTGCTTGGGATATGGAGTCTAGGAAACAAATAGCACTTGAAAATGGATAAAGAAGATGTGACAAAACCACCAAACGACAAGTGTTATCAGTCAAGGAAAGATCTGATATATATGTAACAACCATATTAAATGCTCATCAAAGACACAAAAACACATCCATAAACTTCTTTCACCCACATAATACATCAAAGATGAGATTAGAGTAAGAGAGATAACCTTCTATTGAATGATCAAATCCTTAAGCTATCTCCTTTAGAAGGGGAGTGATGCATAACCCCTTCTCTCCTTGAAGTTGCACGACCTCCTGGTCAAGGATCTTCAAAAATACTGATCCGAATCAGCTGTTCGAGACTCTGCTAGCCCCTGGGATCAATTTACACAGGCCCCTTTTGGTTTCCCACGCAGGATTGTTTCACCTGCACGCCATTTTTCTAGCACTTCTTGTAACTTTAATTGGTGAGTGCTAGCTCCTCTTGCTAGGAACTTATTCTTTATGACCGTGGGCTATAACCTCGGGCCAGCCCTCCTTCGCAACTTTGGGCTTCAACTATTTTGGATGTAGCTGACCCCTCTTTACCCAAGATTTGAACCGATGAAAACACCTGGACCAGATATACGACCCACACTCCCTTGACAACCAGTGATTGTGACATAATTCATAACTTCGGGACTTACGACCTTAGGGATTCCACTCTCTTATTTCTCCTGAAGTGTCCTATCACTAAAGTGAGGTATCTAAAGCCACATGTTCACACAACCTGACGGTTAGGACTAACTTCCCCGATATGATGACAAGTGACCTCCTCAGATCGACGATCATGATCTTATTTGCTAATCTAACCTTCGAGATTTTTGGATATTCCACCCTCACTTTCCTCTGAAGGGATATTCCTCCAAAGTCTGTGGATCTCTGCCACATGTCCTTCCTGGATCCAATGGCTAGGATTTCTTCGCATATTTGGGACTTCGGATATCCCCACTCCCTAAACACTTCTAAACCTCTGAATACTTGGAGTGTCGAAGGAATCCAAGGATAACCTATGTGAAACTCTCCCAGATCTAATAGTCTGGAATGATCCCCCTTCCTTAGAACAAATCCTTCTTGTTAATTTGAGGAATATTAAAAGGGCTCCTCCCTATTGAAGAATTCTCACCCGCCACCACTTCTGAGCATGTTCTTCCTCGAAACCTCTAATTCCTCAATGTGTTTCTTCGACACTTAGTCTAATTTTGATTCTGTGCACACCTTGCAACAGGTCTTCTTCCGCAACTCAAATTCTTTGTGAGTGGTTGTGCACACCTTGCAAAAGTTACTTACACAACTCGATTGTTCCTCCTGAACAATATGACACTAAGTGTGTTTCTTCCTGCACACACCTTGCGAGGTCCTCTGCACTCTTTGCAAACAACTTCAAGTTATCACTCTTAAGATTTTGAGTCAAAACAGACTATGTCAATGCACACCTTGTGGAAACTATGCACTCCTTACAAATAAAATCTCCACGTTATCTCTTCTCATCTTTTGATTCGAACTAGACTCTGTCAACACACACCTTGCGGACACTATACACTCCTTGCACTTGCTCCTGGAAGAGAAAAAAATGAAACTTATATAATCCTCACAAATTCATACATTCAACCATGTAATGCATTCATAACATAAGAACATGTAATAATAGAGAACATAATTAAACACAAACCTACCATTCATTCAAATATACGTAGTAATAATAATGCTAGACATTTGGGAACAATGCTTCTTTGTTATATTCATTCAAGTGAAATGTACATGGGCTCATATAAATTGATACGATTCAACAATATTCACCTACAATAATCTTCAACATCTCTCTGTGACTCTTCAACATCCTTATTTGGGCAAAAATACATTTATTTATACAAAAAGAGCTCATCTAGCTTTTCCCTCTAACTACCTTAGTGATATATTATCAAATTAAAATCTTTCAACTACTAAGGATTATTACAATAAATGATTGGTATAGACATATAAGAGAAAATGCTTCATATCTATACTTTTATCTACTACATTAAAGAAAATACGATCTCCATCGATCTCACATGATGGTTCAACCTCTAAACATTTAAGACCTTCTTTAATTACAATATTTTCAAATATTTGCATGACATGCCCTCTTAAATTCAAAATCACTTCAAAATGTGCGTTATGGAGATGATTTGCCCCCCACTTGTGCTTTTATGATGATTCTCCTACATCATACACCTTTGGACAAAAATTCATGGACTCATGTCCATGAGCTCCTGCACTCACCTTCCATGTTTCTGAATATCTTCTTCATTTACCCAATTGGCATATTCTATTGGGTGTCCTTTACACTTTACCAAATATTCAAAATAAGTATTCCTCCTCGTCTTCTTACCAGTCCTCTAATCTATTATCTTTTCCATTTGTGGATTTTCGGCTATATGCATATGTTTCTCCCACTGGATATCTTTTTGTTTTTTTTTCCTTTGATGTCATCTTCCCTATAAGGAGACATGTCTTAAATGTTGAATATGGGTGATATACCCACATCCTCGGGCAACTCTATCTCATAAGCATTGGCATCAAATTTCCTTAGGATCTTGCACGGTCCTATCTTCTTCAACTTCAGTTTGTTATATGTTCCCCTTGGGAACCTTTCCTTCCCTGATTCTCACCTTATGGTAACCTAACCTGTGGTTAATCTTGGAAAATATATTTTCATCTTTCATCTAGCCAAAAATGTCATCTATCCTTGGAAAAGGATACTTGTTCATGATGGTAACATTATCCAGATTCTTGGAATCAATGCATAATCTTAATGTTCTATTGTTATTCTTCACAAATAGAAATAGAGAAACACAGGGTGAGAAACTTGGGCATGTCTATCCCTTATTCAAAAGTTCTTCAAGCTACATATACAATTATTTTAGATTAGGTGTGATCATCCTATAAGGAGTCTCGGACACTGGGGTAGCTCCAGACATCAAATCAATAGAGAAACCATGTAATATCCCCAAATATATCTCTTTGGTGGAAACCATGTAATATCCCCAAATACATCCTCATAGTCTTTCAATACTACATGGTATTGAATACTTGTCATTTTATCCTTGGCTTCCCATTCCATATGAATTGCATAAATTTGGAACCCTTTCTTGAAACTCTTCTTCAACTAGATGGATGATATTTCTCTATTGGATATAACCCTTGGAATCCCCTAAAATTTCTCGTGTTCCCCTTCCTAATCAAGACAAGTGAATTCCTTTTTGTAGAAATATTGGACAACATGATTCTTTTCCAACCATTCCATACCAATTAATAAATCATATGAACCCAAATGTATGATATTCAAGTCTTCTGGTCTGCTAACTCTATTCATTTCCACTAGAAAATCCTTAACTATCTCATTGATTCTTCTCTTAGCTCCTATGCCTATATGAACCAACCAATATTTCCCATGTTTTTTATTTTTTCAAATGAAATATCTCAACAATATTAGGATTTATGTAACTATGGCTATCTCTAGAATCAATTAAAATGGCTATGAACTGATTATCAATATTACCTTCTACTTCAATCATATGAGATTGGTATTCCACTTGCTTGGTGTACAAGGCTACATAAATCCTTGGAATTATTTTATGCATGTCCTCAGTAGTATCAACCTATTGGATATTTTCAAAAATCCTCATCATACCTCCTTTGTGAGGGAAATCTCTATACAAGTGATCTCCCTCACATCCCCAACATTTTATGGGTTGTTGTCCTGGCCTCTTCCCCAAATATTCTATCATCATGGAATCCTTTTTTTATTCTTTCCCTTGATAATTGTTTCTAAAAAATGGCATCTTATACCATTTATTTATTTTCCCCACCTTTCCTTTCTTCTTGTCATCCCAAGCCTTTTGGAAAGTAGGCCTTCCTTTATTCTTCTCATAAATACTTTTCTTTTATTATGGTTTTTTCCAATGTATTGGGCTCATCGAAATATATCTTATCATTGTAGAAAGAAGGTATCCCACTTAGAAATATTTGAATTTCAAGCTTCTCATCCTTTATGAAGCCAACATACTACAAAAATTCAAGGAGTCTTCCCCTCATACTCATCCATGGTCATACTTCCAAGATTGAGTTCAAAGAACTCTTCCATTTTATTGTCATAGTAATTCTCTAACAAATATTTCTTTTGAAAATACTTTTCGAACTGCCTCCATGAGATCCTGGTCTTCTCATCAATGTTCTCGACTTGATTGAGTTAATCCCACCACATTGATGTTTTTCCTTAAAAATGGTAGATTGCAAATCTGGCTTCTACATTTGGTGAATAATTATGCAATTGGAAGTATTTCCTCATTCCCAACAAACAAGATTCTTCATATGAATATTTATTATGATCACCATCAAGTGGAGGAGGCTTGATATTTGATCCGGATTTATGTAGGAACACAATGAAATACAACAATACACATAAATGTAGAGATGCAGTAGAAATAAGACTTCATTTCATTAATAACAAATGATTGAAAAATGTTTACAGACAGAATGTAAATAAACTAGCTAGGGCGCTGGTAGCTTATCTCTGAGAAGAGATGTGGCTGCTAC
>JZKD02S1771728.1:71403-87669 GCA_000966675.3 Picea glauca
AGCTCGTTGGAAAGGTATCGTCGAGGAGATTCATTTTGGGGGCTCAATCATGCCTTTGGCTATAATTGAGAACCTCGATCTCAAAAAACCTTCATTTAGGCCCTCAAAATGGCCCTGAAAGTTAAACCTGCTAAAAATAGTAAATTGCCAAAATTGCCAGAAAACTAATTTGAGCCAATCGAAAAAGGTGGGTGGCCACCAATATCCACCTGGATCAATATTCCTCATCTGTCCTTGCAAATCAGATACTTCAGACCCCCTTCTGTGATGTTTGAAAAGAGACAAAATTGGGTTTCGTTTTGGATCTGAAATTTCATGTGCCCTTGTAGTTGAGTTCCTTGGTAAGTGTTATTGATTTCTAATATAACTTATAGAGTTCCTAGAACTTCTGGATTCCTCTCTCCTAGCATGATATTTGTGTTCTTTCTCCTTCCTTGAATCTAATTCTTTGTTTATTTTCTTCTACAACATGTTAAAGATTTGTAACAACTAAGTTTTGATGTGGTTATTCTCCTCTTGAGCTCTTATAATCCTCTCATTTTTTTCTCTATAGCTCAAATCTTCTCTTTCCAGGTTTCTCATTGTCTCCACCAAATCTATGTTTTCTTCTTAATCTTCTCTATGCCCATTTGACCCAATCTCCACATTACCCAAGCTAATATGTAAAACCATGACTTCCTTATCATGGTTATAGGCCCCCTATCCATCCTCCATATCTCTAGTCCTCATACTATACTTACTATGTTCTACCTTTATCCTTAGTTTTGCAAAATGTGTATTCAACAAAAAATAATTAGATTAAAAATAATTAGCAATTCGGAAAATTATTCATCATTTTCATCTCTTTAAGGCCACCAATTTCCTTATTTTGGTTGAGAAATTATGTTACTCAAATTTGAATTATAGGTGGATAATAAGACTGTACTCTCCAATAGATTTCCATTGATTTCTCTCTTGCTCAGTTCTGATATTTGACTGGAAAGTTATGGCTTCTTGAATTTAGTAGTTTTTCCCCTTTCTGTATTGTTTCACTGGTATATTAAATATCATAGGCTAACTTTAGAAAATTGTATAATAAAATCCATTGGGAACTAGAAAAATGTTTTTATTAGGTGCATATAGTATCTCTTATTGGGAATAGTCAACATCCTTGATATTTTCAATCTGATGCTCCTGTCAATTTCTACAACAATCTAGAAATGCCAACTTTGTCCTTTTCAACTTTTCCCAAGACTTAGATTTTTTATCTAAACCTATTATCTCCTAAACTAAGAAGCTCCAATAAAACTTAAATAAGGTAAAATTTTCTATCTTATTGTGTATCTAAAGTGTCCAATAGATAAAATTTTCCAAATTTATGATCTAGGATCACTTTCCCTTCTCTAAATATCTCAAAAATCCCCCAAAAGTGGCATGAAATAGTGCATTTTGGCTTATTTGGCCATATCCATGACACACCCTTTAGAATTCAGCCAAAATATTCCTTGGATATATTCATGATTGGTCCTATTCCATGCTATTCAATTTTCACCTATAACATGGCCTCTTTCACTATACTCAAACCTATTCTTCAAAACGTATTAATCTTCATTTTTTGGAAAAATGGAGAAGAAATGGCCAATGTCCCTCACTTGGATTTTTGTATCCCTTCTTACTGCAGAGCAAGCCCAAAAATTTCAGTTGATATGGAGTTGATATCTTCCTGCTATGGCCAGAATAAGATTTTGGCTCCAAACATTTTTTTAATGCACCTTGATCTATGCTGGCATGGCATGGCACATGTCTACTAGTGTCAGAGTTAGGCCCTACGTTTCATTCCCTGTGTTTTCCATGTCATATACCTTGGCCACCTTGACCCTACCCCTTCATCCTCCAAATATTCCTTCTCTCTCTCTTTCCTTATGTTCTTTCTCTCTCTACTTTACCTAATTTGTGGGCCATCCAAACATTTTTGTCTTTTTCTATCACTTGTCATGATCCTATTCATAGATGAGAGAGGGGTCTCACTTTTTCCCTACCTCATCCATGTGGCATGCCATCCTGGACTGAACTAGTGAGATAAGATTTGATGGTTAACCTTCAACAAGAGAAACGGTCAGAAACACTTTGAAACCACAAGTACTCAATCCACAACCATGTGACTTACCTCCAAAAAATCTTATGGTTGAGATTTGCACGATCCAATGGCCCAAATTAATTTTTGGATTAAACGTGATCAACATTTAAGGATGTTAATTAATACTAAAAAATCCAATGATGGAGATCCATATGATTTAATGACCAAGATTCATTTTTGTATTAAAGATGATCGTATATTATTGATTCCATTTGAATCCAATAGATCCAATGGTGGAGATTGATCTAATCCAATGGCCCAGATTCATTCTAGTCTTAAAGATGATTGGAAGTTAATGATGCCACTTAACTCCGATATATCCAATGAGGGATATTGATCCAATACAATGGAGTAGATTCATTTTGACCTTAAAAATGATCATAATTTAATGACACCACTTGACTTTGATAGATCAAATGGCAGAGATCAATCACAATCAATAATCCAAATTCTTTTCGAACTAAGATATGATCGACCGATAAGTTCCCTCCATTTCGAAATGAAACCATGTGATGAAACATGTCCCTCTTTGTGTCAACTCATTTACCACTTGGCATCCCCACATCATCCTTGATGTCCCCCATACAAAAATTTTCATTTTTTTTTTCAAAATTTCAAAATTTTCCCAATTTCATCCATTTTCTAGAAATTTTCTATCTACCATGAAATTTGTAGCTCAATTCTATAATTAACCCTTTATCTTTCAAAAATTTAAGCCCACAAATATCAATTCTATTTTTTTTTTATGTCAATTTGACATTTATGAGCCAATTCCCCCCTGGACTTTTCCCAGAATTAGAAATTTCACCTAGTCTTGCCACTTTCTTTCATGGTTGACTCTACAAATATGAAAATTCCAATTTTTTGGTTTCATAATCTTGTGCCTCCATGACATATTATAATATTATGCCTCAAACCATATGGGTAATGGAAAACCCATAATTTTTTGCATCTAGGTATTTCCCCAATTTCTCTTGATAAATTTTGTCAAACATTTAGTAGGAAACTCACAATTTATTCATTTTAGACCTAGTTCTTGACCCACACATCATGAGTGTTGTAACTATATATATGATACCACATTGTAGTGTACCCATACCCCTAGCCTTGACCACACCACTACAGATAAAAATATTGAAAATTGCAAATTTCCTCCTTCCATGTGTACTTGTAACCAAAATTTTGTCCTCTCGTGCAAGCATAAGAATAATTTAGGAAATAATTTTCCTCATATGTTACATATTGGTTTCTTTCACATTATAGGCTTGCCTAATCCCTCTATTGAGGGAAATGTTGCAATTCTACATAACTTGAGGTATATGTGTAGATTGGACTCATTTATTTTCCTAAGTTTATGCTCGATAGAATTAAATTCTACTTTTATCTTATTATTCTTCAACTTTGACCCTTAAGAATCCATGTAAAAGATTCTACATGTCATAAATTTTAACATCAAAGCACATTAGAAATGTTAGAAAAAAAAAATGCTTCAAAACATATGACTCAATCAAATATAATATGTTTTTTATCCCTTAGGTAAATGATTTCTTATTGGGGATTTATGCACTAGACCAAGCTTACAACAATTTTTTTTAAAACTTCAAACATGTCCCAACCCTATTTTAGTTACAATTTCATTCAAAGTTTGAATATGTTCAAATCTTAGTTTCATTGGAGTTACACCCCAAAATTTCAAAAATGATTTGAACTAGGATGCAAAGATATTAAGAATTGTTAAAATTTTCATTTGAATGTTAGAATTGGTTTGATAGCTCACCATTAAACCCCTTTCAACCATGTTGAATGATCATTTTAGAGAGATCCTTGATGGAATTCTAGTGACACTTTTTAAATATTCCATTGGGGAATATCAATGATGGATAATTAAAATGTTGACAACCTCCAAATGATTTGTCAAAGACTTTCGAAAGAAGCAAGAGATTAAAGTTGAAATTTTCCAAACATATCTGTTATCATCCTATAAGTTATAGGATCAACTGGTGACTCAGATATTATCTGTCTCTAGTGTTTTTTGTTGACAAATGATTTTTCATTCTGCAAATAATTTGAAAAAGAAAAGAAAAAGAAAAGAAAAGAAAAAAAAAAAGAAAAAAAAAAGAAAAAGAAAAGAAAAAGGAAAGAAAAGAGGGCATAAAAGAATTTCAATAAAAGCCCCATGCAATAATAGTAACTTGGTCCATACCTTTCAAGCATGGCCAAGTTGTTTTTAAATTTGATGTTGATAGGGTAGTGAATGAATTTGGCTAAAAAGTTTAATCTTAGCCAAAGTGTATAGGTTAGATCAGTGAATAAATCTGGCTAGACTATCTAATATTGGTCAGATAGCCCTAGGGTAGAGTAATTTCTTAACCCAACAGCCTAATCTGGATTAATTGTCATAGGAGGATAGGTTATAATATAGGCTAGTTTCTTTGTTGCTTCATTTTAATAAGAACCAGTTTGATGTAAGTGTTGCACCATGTTTTAGATACTTAAAAGATCGTTTGGTCAAGCCCCATGGTGGTGTCTACTTGAAAAACCTTGGAAAAACCCATAAAATGCATATATCCTAAGTTTTTCCCCGACGCATGTGTTTTCCGCTCCCCACTTATGCCCCTTGCACATATCAACAGTCCTGATCGTGGCACCCAGATCTATGGTGGACAGATTTTTCCGGACCCCCCGCCCACCGTTATACCTTTAACGGAGGGAGGGGGGGTTCCGGAATCGCTGATAACACTTGCGCGCATCTGGATGGCCCATGATCAAGCGCACATATCAATGGTCAATATTGGATTCTGGACCCACCCGTATGTTCTGCCTTTAATGGAGGGGGGGCGGGTCCGGAATGAGTGATAAATAGAGTGCAGAGATCTGCGGCTCAGAAACATGCGCGCAGATCAACGACCCAAAATGGATTTTGGACCCCCTCGGATGATCTGCTTTTAACTGAGGGGGGGGGGGCAGAATGGTATTACTCCCCTGGTGGGTCCCTGCCTATACGTGGCATCGATCTATCGGTCCCAAGTCCAATCATCTCTTGCTATCTGACAGACCTCCATCGCCTCTGGACGTCACCTTCCACCTTTTCCCGAAATGGTCATGTCCCATAAATGCTATCAGTTCGTCCCCCCAATTCACTTGTGGCAAGCCCCTTACTATGGATTTTACCTCCAATCGATAGCCACCACATCACCCGTCCGTATCTCTCAGCCACCGTCACCCGCCATATCACCCCCAAAATGATTCGTTGGCCATTTAATACTGGATAACCTATTCGTTATCTAGCTGACCTGTCTCTCGCTCCCAACTGACCCCCATTTACTTAAAACTATCGTTATTCTCCTTACTTTCGTTATTCACCCATCGCACCAGAGAAATTCACCGTTTACTCCTCCGTTACAATCAATTTCCCTCATCCACAGTCAGTCGCCCCCACTAACATTGTGTTTTATTGCAAGTACTGTTACAGAAATGGCACCAAAATCCAAACAAGAAGAAGGAGAGGAGAATCCATTTATCCCGCCTCTTGTCGACTTGGACAGGATCCCACTGGTCAACAAAGACCGATTAATCATGGATACTAAATGCAATTTTGATTTCTCAAACATCCAGTCATGGCTCAGGGAAGTTTTCCTGGACCAGTGTGATGAAATTGGACTCTAGGAGTCCAATTTACCCCTCTACCTCTTCCCTCAAATCCACCATTTTCTCGAGTTCGTTCTCAAGTGTCAATCTCACTATATTCCCAAACAAAGATTTGTCATCTCCTCATCAGGCCTGAATCCATAGACCAGATGATGCAAATCCCCCGAGCCGACTCTGTGTCTCCCTTCAATTTGGAAATTCTTACGGAATTATACCAGAAAATGACCTTCCCCCAAACAGCTCAAATATTTGAGTTGTTTTTCCCCCATCCACTCAATTTCCCTCCACAAATCCTCCTTATCCATCTTCCATCTTCTCAACTAAGGGAAACCAGGTCATATCATCCCTTTGTGCTTTGTTAGGATACTATTCTGACCAGTGGGTAGATGAACCCATTCTGGGTTTTCTATCCATCTTCTCTACCGACGAAAAGCCCACCACCCAGTTTGATTTCAGCACATTCTTGGCAGACAATATTCACGAACAGTTCATGAATTTCAGCATGGAAGGCATGTTCAGATACTCATCGGTACTAGCATACTTGTTTGTCTTCTTCCAGGTAGATAAATTTGGCTTTTCCATGTAGAAGATGGATGGAGATGGCAGACCTCAGGCAGTCAGAACATGGACCTCCTTGCTCAAGCAAAACTCCACTGATTTCAGTTTCATGGAGTTCATCAACCAATTCTACCACCCTGTGGTAAGTATGCTAGGCAGCAGGCCCGAGCCTCTGATAAACGATGAAGTTCAGAGGATCCTTCATCTCTCGGAAAACACAAAGACTGAGGATTGGTACTTGTAAAAAGATTACACTGAGATCAGAGTATACGGGTGCGAGTTGGCACTGTATAAGCTACCCAAGTATCTTCCTATCAGAATTTTTTCTCTAGAATATATAAGGCAGATAATAAATTCCGATGATATCCACTTCGTGTCATTGAAGAAAAAGCAACAGCTTAGAATCAAGGGGCAGATTGACTCCTTCATATGCAACAATCGGGGCGTTGGGGAAGAAGCAGACAAGATGCTGAGGGAGATGAAGTTCTTCATGAGTTTCCCATGGAATTATGATCCATGTGGGATCTTCTCAGAGATGAGGTTGAAGAACAAAAACATCCCATATGTTCATGAGCCCAGGCCCGAAATTGAGAAGTTCACAAATCAGACAGCCTGGGAGCCCAACACATTGGTCAAAGTAAAATAGCAGGATCCCCCGGCTACTGTATCTCAAACAACCATGCCACAGGTCTTGAAGGAAAAAAGGCCTCGACAAGATTTATCTCCGCCTGTCACGGAGGTATCGTCCGAAGAGTTCCAGCTGGATACTAAGAGGCCCAAGATAATTTCAGTTCCTAGCCCGACTGGATAAAAAGAAGCCCCGTCTCCAACAATGACCAAGTTTGATAGGCCTCCCTTCGGTTCGAGGCTTCATAAGGCCATAACCTCAGCAGTGACAAAAAAATCTACAAATCCTCCATTGACCACCCAGCCAGGAAAGGTGGGACCGAAGCTGAGTATCTTTGAGAAGTATGAGCTGATCAAGAAAAAGAACCAGACCCTGACCAACAGTACTTGCACCCAGTTCTGGAAGCAGACGTCGACTACACAACATAGGTTGTTGTCGGCATTTGACATTGAGAAGGGCAGAATGCATATGGCATTCCTCCAGGCACAGGTACCAGACCCCAAGGCAATCACTGACTACAAGAGGGCCACCATTGAATTCTAGACGAAGGACGTGCACCCAGCCGATCATATGGATCTGCACAAGCAGACCGGGGAAATGGTCTTTTACATGTTGGCACATGCTTCCACTTCTGCGTCAAAATTGCAGGTGTCCCTAGACAATGTTCAAACACAATTGAAGTTGGAGAAGATATCGTCCTTTGCAAAGGACAATAGGATCAAAAATTTGGAGGAGTTGGTCCTCAAGATCAGTTATGACCCTTCAAACATGAAAGCAGCTGAGGAAATGATAAAGAAGAAGAATGTTGACATAGCATCCTTGAGGAAACAACTTAATCTCCCACCCACAGAGGATTCGCAGGCGAAGGAGATAGCAGAGAAAGATGGCGAGAAGGATGAAATGCTCAAGCTTCTCATGGAGCAGAATGCACAGCTTAAAGAAATGGAAGCTGAGATGGAGAAACTATTAAAGGAGAAAGAGAAAATGAAGCCAATGGAATTCATTCCATTGAGTGCTATTCCAATTTCAGGAGTGAGCATAACATCAGTGACAAAAGTCCCATCCGCAACTCCATTGACATCCCAAGAGAAGACAACCGACCTAGCTAAGTCCATGGAAAAAATTAACCTGTAGGAAACAAAGATCTACAGGTTGAAAAAGGAGGTTGAGAACCTTCAGGAACTCAAATCTTCCTTTCAGACTAGCCTCTCCAAGGAAAAGCAGGTAATAGAGCAGCGCAAGTAGGAGCTACAACAGCTCCGGAAGAAAACAGTGGTAGGGAAGACTTTAGCTGAGGTGAAAGAGAGTGTATGGACAAACATCACTAAGTCCATGAACGAGATATGGCCCATGATCCAGATCATGTTTGAGCAGAATGAATTGGTCCAGAGGAGAAAACAGGTCATTGAGAAGATCAGAGTAGAATTGGGATACATGCCAACATAGGAAAATGAGATCATCAAGTTCCTCAATTCTAAGACCAGGGAAGAGCTAGAAGAGCTGAAAATTGAAGACAGAACAGAGACCATCCTTGAGTTTAAAAGAGTTTTAACAAAGAGAGGATTAATGTTTCAGCTGGAAGAAAAGGTTCAGGCCATGGACCTAGGGGTACAAATATTCTTCAGTAAGATTGAAGCTCTCCAGAAGAAAGGTCTTCCTGGTCTGAAGGTAATTAATGATAAATTGATGACACTCCCATATTACAAGAAGAGATTGGCTGATGTGTCTAAGGACAGTTCAAAGTTTGCAGGGATTCAAGGGAGCATCATCGGTAAGGCATTTCTAGATGCCCTTCAGTGGGACATCATCATCCAACATGAGATTCGATACATCTTCCTCACCAAGTACACAGAGATGGACGAAGTGTATCAAAGGCTGCTCAAAGTCAACGTGCCCAGTCATCTTAGATGGTAGGAACTCTGTGATCTGATCGATTAGTAGATGAGTTGTTCCAGTCCAATCATTTGTCCAGTCAGATGAGGTCGTGTAGAGGCTTCATCAACAACCCACCCAGAAATCAACGTGCAGTTACGCCATGTCATCAAGTAGTTCCTAGATTTAGGAAATTTGTTAAGATTAGTTAGGCTAAAAATAGATTTAGCAAGTCCTGGTCATTAATGACAGGATCGTTTTTAATTTGAGTTATAAATACTTCACCTTTGGAAGTATTGAGGGTTGTTGATCTTCACACCCTGACGCTATCAGACTGTAATCTTTTTGAAGAAATCTTCCATTAATAAAAGGAGGCACTTTTACACGATTCTTGCGTGTACTCACTGGTGATTTTTTTATCTCTAAGTTGAATGTTATTCTCGCTTTGTTATCATACTGTTTTCTAAATCTAATCTTTAAGAGTAATGAAGGTTGCAGGATTTATCTCACATACCCTTTTTCTGACTCGAAAGATTTAATTGTTTTATCTTCTGGTATTTTCAATAAAGAAATTCTTAACTTCTTCTTTGTTGAAATTATCTTTCTCATCTTTTCTATTGTTCATCATTTAAGCTACTAAAAGATCCAATGATTATATTATCTCGCCCTGTGAAAGTTTTCCCTTTGCATTTCTGGTTTGTATTTCATATTTTATTAAAACACAGACCCCATAGCCAAATGGATGTGTAGACTGTCTCAACCAATTCGAAAAAACACTATGACAACAAAACTGACCTATTTCTTTACCTAGCCTAATATTTAAAATTGGAAACATAGCTAAATCATATAGAGAGATCCCTCTCTGAAGTTGGAAGGGCTAGATCCCAGCTTCAAAAGTGGTTGGATAAAGTTACCTTAGTAGATTTCTTCTGTTGTCAACCTCTAGGAAATTTACCAAGTGCTAACATAGTGGCGACTCCACTGGGGAAGAACATATAAAAATTTATAATTTCACTTTTTCTTTTCCCTAAAAAGAAAGTCTGTTCCTGAAAGATTGCAAATTTGAGAAGAAAGTAATGTTTAGAGGTTGATTAAAATTTGTACATATTATTTTCGGACTCATAAAAGTAAAAAGTATATATATAAAAAATCAAAAAGAAATATGGATCCTAAGAAATTTTATACTCGATCTCATCCAGACCCAGAACCTACGATAGTGACAGATAATCCAGAACAGTTACTTAGGAAAAAGACTGCAGCTGAAAGCTCAATGAGTCATACTCCCTTTCATAAGTCCCTTTCCTTTTCAAGGGAACCCATTACCTTTCAAAACCATGAATTTGACACCTTTTCCCAACAAAGCCTGATTAGAACACGGTCTGATAGTTTCGTGACTGGAATCATTTTCGACCCAACCGTTTTACAACCTCAAACCCCTGAAGTTCTGTCTCCCACTACTAAACCGCAAATCACTCCCTCAGTGTTATCCAATCCCTCTGTGTCCTCGTCTTTAGTCACCACCTCACCGATCATCCAGTCTGCTATCCCACCTCCTCCAAACATCATGGCAAATCGATATGCTCCCTTGGTGTTGGATACACCTCTTCATGCCATGCCCCAAGACTATCAAACGATACTTCCACAGTTCGATGCAACCGGACCTTTGAGCGCACAACAACACGTAGATAAAATGAATGATTATTATGATCTGCATGAAGTAGATGAAGCTGACATTCAAATGAGATTGTTTGCCCAAATTTTGATAGGTGACGTTAAAAAGTGGTACAAAGGGTTGTGTTTCACCTCAGTCCTTGACCTTACCGCATTCCAAAGAAGTTTTCTAGATAGATGGGAGGTAAATAAAAACCCTCTACAAATTTTGTCAGAATACAAAAATATTAGAAGAAATCAAGGTGAAACAGTGCAAGATTACTGCACTCATTTCAATAACCTGTACAACACAATCCCAGCTAAAATCAAACCCCCACAGGGTTTGGCCTTGATAAAATTCCCTGATGGATTTGACGCTGACATGTCATACCAAATAAGGGAAAGAAATTCTACCACCCTGGAAGACATGCAGAAAAGTGCAATAAGTGTGGAGGCCAATTTGTTGGCAAAAAGGGCACGTCATAGGTCAGAGAGGAGAGTCACAATCAATGAAGAAACTTCCACATCAACCTCAGATTCCAAATTGGATTCTTTGGCCAGAGAAATGGAAAGAATGATGAAAATACTTACCGTGACAGACAAAAATCCTCCAAGAGAAAACCCACCAGCTCCTCAGGTTTGGAACCCTAACTTTAGGAGAAACCCTCCCCAAATCAGATAGAGAGATCCTAGGGATCAAAGAGAGAAGAGAGGTTCGGATCAGTAGATCAGACCTCCCCTACAAGAAAATTATGCTGAGGAAGGGGAGTAAGTAATTGAAGAACTGGAGGATACTCACATAAATCTCATGGGCATTCATGATAACAAAGCTATTTTCCTTACCCAAAAAGAGAAAGAACTTTTTCTTCTCAATCAAACAAAAGTAAGTGAAGAAGCCAAAGATGTAGAACAACAAGCATTCAAAAATTCCATTTTGGAGGTACACCGACAGTATAATCTACGGAGTAAAAAGACAGAAGGGAGTTCCCCAAAAAAGGCGATTGAAATGAAGAAGGTAATAGAAACCAAGAAGGCCTCCAAGCCACCTACCAAGAAGATTCCTGAGAAGAATACTGTCGAAGTTCCTGTGAAGAAAAGCCTTACTATTCTTAAAAGATCATCACAGCCCGAGGTTTCACCAACTAATCCGCCAAGCACTTCTAGCCAGAAGAGTGTGGTGGACAAACCGGAATTGATGAGCCAAGGAAGAGATCATACACCCTTTAGCCTTGAGGGGGAATTAGCCAAAGTAAAGATTCCCATTTCTCTTTCTAAGTTGATGAACAAAGACATTTATCATTCATAGGTGATTAAAGCACTGACCATTGAACCTAACATAGGCATGAAGGCCTTAACCATTGGATCAACAAATCATTCAGACACTGTGAATCTCACTGATGATCAACCCGAACTTCTGTTCAGACCTGAAGTAGATGGTCGAGATGATATTGGTGATGTCGCTCCCTTTTACATCAATCTAAACATACATGACCTGATCTTGCATAATGCTATGCTAGATTCTGGTGCTTCCCACAATCTGATGCCTAAAGTAGTAATGGAGAAACTGGGACTGGAGGTCACCAGACCTTACAAGGACTTACAGTCATTTGAATCCACTAAAGTTAGATGTATTGGTTTGATCAAGGACCTATGCATCACCTTGGTTCAGATTCCTGTGAAGAGCATGGTAATGGATGTGGTAGTTGCAGACATCCCTCTGAAGTATGGAATGTTTCTATCCCAGTCTTGGGGGGCTAAGTTGAGAGGAACCCTGTAGCTAGATATGTCTTATGCCACTATTCCAGTTTTCGGGCAACAAAGAAGGCTATACAGAGAAGCGTTGATGAAATACATGGTCAATAGCCAAGAAAAACCACACAACTATCCCCTTTACTTTGCGCATTCCGACTTGGATTCTTTTATCTTGTACAATGATGGTGGCACGAGAGAACAAGATACTCAACTGGCAGAAGATACATCTATTCAAGAAGAAGGCCAAGAAACCATTGAGGTAGCAAGGATGAAAAACGTGATAACTGAGGAATTACCGACAGATTTCTGGAGCATGGATTTTGATGGAGCAGTGAGCAAAGAAGGAGTTGGAGTAGGAGTTTGGCTGCATAATCACAGAAACAGGTGTTCAGAAAACCATTCTTACAAATTAAATTTCCAATGCACTAACAATATTGCCGAGTATGAAGCCTTGATGCTCGGTCTGAAGCTTTTGAAAAGAGTTGGTGCTAAACAAATTATGGTAAGAGGTGATTCTGTGTTGATAATCAAGAAAATCAAAGGTGAGTACGCTGCCAAACACCCATGTCTTAGAGCTTATAGGAATGTTGTTCTTGATTCCCTTAGATGTTTCACTGAAGTTGACTTGTAGGTAATGCCAAGGGGACAAAACATTCTGGCGGACGGATTGGCCACGTCAGCAGCCACACGTAAAATTCCTTTCCGCTCAACTCGCCCATACACTGTTGAGGTAAAATCTAGACCAACTGTTCCCGACAATATCAGGTACTGGAAAGTGTTTGGTAACGATGATCAAATCGAAGACTTTTTGCAGTGTAAAAATGATTTTGAATGTACAAATATAGATTTAGAGAACGAAGATGAAAATGTAAATATATCTGATTTTGAAATTGATAGTGTGAATAGCGTAGATTCGGGAGAATTAGGTGATGAAGAAATGGATGTTGATGTTTTACATTTGAAAAGTAACGTTTTGCCTAGGGGTCTGGCTCCTTTAGAGGAATTGTTTGATTTTAACGACGTATCCAAAAAACCCAAAATTGAAGCACATGGACAAGAGGTAGAAAACTGTAATATAGGGACTAAAGAGAAACCCAAGATAGTCAAACTGTCTAAATCAATACCCCCAGAGCAAAAAACTCAAATACATTGAGTTGTTCAAAGAGTTGTTCAAAGAATACAACATAGGATTCTAATAAAGGAATACCAAAAACCGTTCAGACAGAAACTTAGGAGGATAAATCCCAAGTTTCTCCCTCTGATAGAAAAGGAAATCAAAAAAATGTACAATGCCAAAATCATAGTCCCGTTGCATTTTTCCAAATGGGTCTCTAATTTGGTCCCTACACGTAAGAAATATGGGGAAATCAGACTCTGCATAGATTTTCGAAATCTGAATAAGGTCTCCCTGAAGGATAATTACCCCTTGCCAAAAATGGATCACATCCTTCAAAGGGTAGTTGGATCCAGTTGAATATCTTTGTTGGATGGTTTCTCGGGTTACAATCAGGTCCTCGTCCACCCAGATGACCAAGACAAAACCACTTTCACCACACCATGGGGCACTTTCATGTATTTGAAAATGCCTTTTGGTCTGATGAACGCAGGAGCCACATTCTAGAGAGCGATGGATATCACCTTTGTGGAAGAATCGGGTAAGTTTATTGTCGTCTATTTAGATAATGTAACAGTGTTTTCCCGATCCGATGACGATCACCTGCGACACCTTAGACGAGTCTTCGAGAAATGTAGAAGGTTTGGGATTTCTTTAAATCCTAAGAAAAGCCTTTTCGGACTAGAGGAGGGAAAACTGCTAGGACACATCATCTCCAAGGATGGAATCAAAATAGACCCTAGCAGAATCGAGGCCATACAAAAATTAGAACACCCAAGAAACCTCAAAGAACTACAGTCTTTTATTGGGAGAATAAACTTTCTACGAAGATTCATTCCCAGTCTGGCCGAGCTCCTTAGAAACATTACAAATATGCTAAAAAAAAGGTGTGAAAATAAAATGGGACTCTGAGTCCAGACAGTCTTTCGAAGAAGTCAAACGAGCACTCACAGAGGCCCTTGTCTTAATCAGTCTTGATTTTACCAAAGATTTCTATCTTTTTTCTTTCGCTTCTAAACATACTATAGCAACGATATTACTACAAAAGAATAGTCAAGGGTATGGACAACCCATAGCTTTCTTTAGTAAAGCATTAAGAGACGTTGCTCTGAATTACAAGATAATGGAGAAACAAGCTTTTGCCTTAGTGAAAGCTATAAAATATTTTAGGGTCTACATTCTCCATTCTCATACCATTGCATATGTTCTGAATGCAGTAGTAAAAGACATTTTTACCCAGGACAACCCAGATGGGAGAAGGGGAAAATGGATTTCTGTCATTTTAGAATACGATATAGAGATTAAGCCTACAAAACTAATCAAGGGTCAAGGCCTAGAAAAATTAATGGCTGAATCAAATTTCCATGCTCTTAACATTAATTTTTTAGCTGCAACAGATGAACAGGGTGAGATGGAGACTCCAAGTGTGAGAGAGGTATTTCTAAACTCTCCATGGTACGCAGACCTTATATTCGTTTTACAAAATTTACAAGCTCCCCCTGGTTTGACTAAGACTAAAGCTAGATTTTTAAAGTTGAAAGCCTTAAAATTTTGTATTCTAGAAGGAAATTTGTATTGGAAAGATCATGGAGGCATTCTATTAAATTTTTTATTGAAAGATGAAGCTGACAACGTGTTACAAGAATTTCATGCAGGAGAATGTGGTGGCCATCTGAACTAGAAGGTCACATCCAACAAAATACTCAGAGTTGGTTTCTATTGGCCCACCCTGTTCGCTGATGTACATCATAAAGTGGCTGGATGTAATCAATGTCAGTTGTTTGAAAGAAAAAGGAAACTCCTTCCTCTCCCCCTGAAACCGATCTCAGTTGAAGCTCCTTTCCAACAATGGGGACTGGAATTCATCGAAGAAATACACCCCCCTTCTTCAGGCCATCACAGGTGGATTCTCACTACCACCGATTATTTTACCAAATGGATCAAAGCAATACCAAGAAGGCAAGCCATTGACTCTGTTATTATCAAATTCCTTGAAAATAATATCTTGTCTCACTTTGTATGTCCTAGAAAGATTATAACTGATAATGCAGCTACTTTTCGGTCGAAGAAGCTCATAGATTTTTGCAACCAGTATCACATTAATTTGGGGCATTCCACAGCCTACTACCTGCAGGGGAATGGGATGGCAGAATATTCAAACAAAACCTTGGTAAATATCATCAAGAAAACGTTGTAGGAAAACAAGAAATCTTGGCATAACAAGTTGGTGTTCGCATTATGGGCTGACAGACTGACCACCAAAAGGTCAATTGATATGTCACCATACCAGTTGGTCTATGGCACAGAGGCAATTTTCCCCACTTCTCTAGGAGTCCCTGTCATGAAGTTGCTTCAAGATGTACAAGCTGAGCCAAATGACTCACAGAGAAGGATCAATCAGATGATCCATTTGCATCAGTCTAGGGAAGAAGTCTTCAACAAGACTCAGGTAATCCAAGAAAACATCAAGAAGATTTTTGACAAAAGAACCAAGGAAGATGATTTTGAGCTAGGAGATTTGGTGTTGAGATGGGACGCTAGAAATGAAGACAAGGGAAAGCATGGAAAATTTGACAGATTGTGGAGAGGACCATACATGATCCAAGAATTCAAGGGGAACAACACTTTCTTGCTGAACAACGCTGATGGGACAGATCTGCCAGGAGGACCTGTAAATGGAAGAATGCTGAAACATTATGTGCCACCTCAGTAGAGACTCAAGTTTTCACTCTCCATTGTACATACCATTTTTATTTTTATTTATCGCCTGCATTTTTTGAATGAAGAACATTAGTCAATTGGTTGAAGCCCGAAGAGAAGGCCCTAAGATGCTGACCACTGTTTTTTCAATTTTTGAGAATAAAACCAACAAAGGCTACTAGGCAGAAATTTTCAGAATGACAGGAACCAGGATTCTTGGCACTTCAC
>JZKD02S1771728.1:87679-102377 GCA_000966675.3 Picea glauca
AAGGGAGTAACCAGGGAGAAACTGAGTTCTTGCTCAGTTTCAGTTGGTCTTCAAGAATGAAGATGAAGATGAGAAATTTTCCAGGTCCAAGAAGGTTCAGAGTCTATCATATACAGCAGCGGTGGAGTTGTTGAGATCAGTCTCCAAGTGGGATATTGTTGGTTGTGAACCCTGATTATCTTCCTGGTTTAGAGGTCTTTTACTTTCAACCGTGTTTATACCCCATGAAGTATTTACACCCCAGAAGTATGTACACTCTTCCATGTGGGGGAGTGCAGAGGGTACCCCCTCTATGGGATTCGAGGGGGCTATCCCCCTGGCTAGGGGGTCTGGGGGCAAGAGGGCCCTCAACGGGGGTTCGGGGGTGAAGCCCTCGAAGCAAAAATTTCCTTGTAAAAGTATATTGTAATTTCATTGTAAATATAGACCGTTCATTATAAGGTCGTAGAGCTCATGATAGAGATTCTGTTAGGGTTTTTTTCCGTAGAAGGCAACCCTCTTTTATGCGGGAAATGTATTGCGGCTATGTATGTTGGCGAGTATTGTATTCTGAGAGATGAGACTGTGAGAAAAAGAAGAGGAAGTTACAACGGGTTTTGCTGTAGGCTGTATCTCTTCATTTTGCTAGATAATAATAAATAAAGGACCTGGAAATTTCTCTAGTGGACATAGCCCACACTGGGTGAACCACGTAAATCTGTGTCTCTCTTGTATTGTGTATCTTCTGTGTTTTATTTCCACATTTGTTTTATTTTATTGCTCCACGGTCCTATTTTTCTAACACCAACATGCCATTAAGGGATTTCAAAAAGACGTCTTCAAAAAGAGATCTTAGAAAGAAATCGATATATGCTATTGGGACATTTTGAAATACATATTTGAGAATGGAATAATAGGTCATTAAGGACATCTGAAAATATATTGTTAAGAATGGCTTGCTAGTACATTGGGACATTGGGAAAAGAGCATGACATACCACCAAGGACATTTCAAAAATATATATTTGGGAATGGCTTGATAAGGAATCTGGTAAATTTGAAATATGTGTTTATTTGAAAGTTTAAATAGATTCGATGAAAGCACTGGGGAGGATTTGAACCAATTAATAATTTCCAAGGAATATTAATGAAAACATTAATCACATTTGAAAGATCAAATTTTAAAAGAGTCTAATGAATTAATGACCACATTCAAAATATAAACATTAAATGCAAATACTGGATTTCCACCTAGATTCCAACAAAAATATTTAATCTTGAAAACTGGAAGATAAGAAATATCATCTAAACTAGATTCACTATGAATTTTTTTTTCTTGAAGAAAACCCCAAAACGAAAATCCATGAGGGATTGAATATCAAGTTTCATACACATTGATATCATAGAGGAGATTTATATGGACAAACCTATCCTCTTTGAGAAGGATGCCATTCTTGTGTGTCAATTAAATAAATACTTGTACATTTTGAAATAAGATCCTAGTGTTTGATATGAAAACATTGATAAGTTCTTTCTCAATTTTCATTTCAAGCATTGTGAATCTAATCAATTATATTATAATTCAATTATATAGGAATATTGTTGGTAGTCTACTTTACTTGAATCGTAATTTACATGATATATCCTTTGTGTGTAATTAGGTCTCAAGGTTCATGCAAAATCCAAAAAAGAGTAACTTGAAGGCCACAAAGATGATTATTTGTTATAACAAGGGTACATATCAACTTGGTAAAAAGTATTATAGACAAAATGTGAACTCTTTGGTCGATTATACCAATTTTTATTGGGTTGGAGATAGATGATAGGAAGTAGGCTTAAAGTTCTGTATTTCATCTTGGATTTGGACGTGTAGTCTAGTCTTGTAGGAACCAAAAAGTGGGTTGCTTATTGACCATAGAAATTGAAATGACAATCAACATGCAATGCAAGTAGTTAATAACCATATTACTCATATTAAAATAAAGAATATAGAGATCGATACACATTATTTGAAAAAATTAATACATGAGAAAGTTAAGTCTCATGTTTATTGGAGAACATATGATCATATTGTTGGTATCTTTAAGAGGGGGTGTGCAAAAATAATTCCACCTCCTAAATTTCGGATGATTTATGTTCACAAGAAAAAGTTATAACATAAGGATCTTTCCTACTCTAGAGTTTATGAATTCAAATATAATATTTCTATAGATAGTAAAAGTTAATTTGGAGGTCTACTGAGTGACCAACTAGTTGGTTCAAGTAACTAAAGATAGTTCTCACTAAAATTAGTAGTGCCTAATTTGAAGTGTGAAATCAAAATCTTTGTCCAACCTAAGGTGATAAAAGTGGAACAAGTCTTCCTTATTTTGTGGGAGTTAGTTTCACTTTGAATACATACATACATATATTTTTCATGATGTATTAACTATTCATTCCATATATATTCACTCGAACCGAATTTCTCGGAGCAAGCGCAAGCTAGGGTTTACGACAGTGACGGCCATAGTAGAGGGAGGCATGAACACCAGAGGAGGGGGTAAGGGTACCCCCTCATACAAACAGATAGTGGTAGACAGAGGGAAAGGGCCAAGGGGAGTATTTTTCAAGGCACCTACGACAGGCACCTCGGGATCTAACCCTGGAATGGGTCAGGAAAGGGACAAAGGAAAAAGTGAATGCATGAAAGAGGAAACTAGAGAAACTCAGACAGAGAAGCAAGACACAGTGAATACCCACCAGGTAGAAGGGCGCAACCCATGCAAACCCGAATCAACAATGATACCCAAGGTGGTATTAGAGGATCTACAGATGAAACTCTACATGGATCAAATGAAGGAATATGCACTAATTTGAAAATTTATGGGCTTGTGGCCCACCGAAAGAGTGTTACGCAACTGGATCAAATATCACAGGAAGCCAAATGGGGAAGTGAAGCTTCATCTGGGCTCGAAAGGTTTCTTCACAGCAGTGTTCATAAACCTGGAGGACAAAGATAGATTTTTCGAAGGAGTGCCATACTTCCATGAATCAACAAGACTGTACATGCATCCATGGAAGGAGAATTTCTCCCCAGAAAAAGAGACCTTCAAAAAGGTACCAGTCTAGCTGAGACTCTACACCCTACCCTCAGACTATTGGTTACCCTCTACCTTTGAAGAAATAAGGAATAAACCAGGGAAATATATAAAGACCACATAGGCCACCCTGAAAGGGAGATACACATCTTACGCAAGAATATGTATAGATATGGATGTGTCAGGAGCTCTCCCAGAATCCATATGCCTCAAATTTAGGAATGAGGAATGGATCCAAAACATTTATTATGAACAGATCCCCTTCCGATGTAGAAGATTCCATGAACATGGTCATTTGATCAGGGAATGCCCTCTTAATAAGAAACAAGAAAACATAAAAACCCAAACCACAGCAGGATGAGGAAGGGTTTGTTAAACCAAACTCCAGAAGCAGATCCAACAAAAAGAAGAGCAAAGCCCAAGAAGAAAATAATCCAAAGGTCCATATTAACCTGAAAGGAAGGGATAAAACCAATCAAGGGTTAGAAGCCAAGAAGGATATGGAAAAAGCTCAGGAAGTCAACATCAAATGAGCCCACCGACCGAGCAAACAACTAGAAGGAACATGGAAGTTGCGCAACTTCGATGGAAGGAGAAATCAGAGATGACAACACCCTCATGCAAGATGCAGAGGGAGAGGCAGAAATGACACCAAGCGAAGTAGGCACAAAATATATGGAACTTAGAGACCTAGTGGAGAGGAAAGGAATAGATCTCACAAATATACTGGAGCAATGGAAAAGACAGGAAGTAGATAGGGTACCAATAGAGAAACTTGATCACATCCAATACTTATTCATCCTAAGGGAGGAAGCCAAAGCGAGAGGCCTAAAGCACAAACATGGGGAGATTGGACACCTAGGAGTCAAATCCGGTGAGGTACAACCACAACTCTCACCCAAGCAGATGTGGAGGAAAAAAGGTAGGAAATCCAATAGCATAGATTCCTTGCAGGATCTTGGAGCGCTACTGATAAACTCGAGTAAGACCAAAAAACTCTTCCCCAACTCCGCCCCCCCCGCATGTTTAAATGAAATTTATAACTTGGAATATAAGAGGCCTAAACATCCCAAGAAAGAAACAAATCCTTAGAAGTAGACTAAAACAGGAGCAACCGGATCTCTACTTTATTCAAGAGACCAAGTTTAATACAGACAAAATGGAAACAATCAGTCACCAACAATGGCACAAGTAAAAGATGGTGGCTTTTGGCAATCACCAAATGGTAGGAGGTATCCTCACCCTGTGTAACCCACAAGTACTAAGCTTAATAGCAGCAAAAGTGACAAGGAATACCATTACGGTCCACATGCAACTCATAGGGAACACAAAGGAAATTTTGTGCACCCTGGGGCTACGTCGAAGCACCGTGCACAACACACAAAGTTACTGTGGTTCTCCCCCACCCTGGGGCTACGTCCATAAAGTCTTCTTCTTCTTTATTCGCTTTGGTCAATCATGTTACAACATAGAGCTCACACTTGTACTCCGTATAGGACAAGAGATTTGTGTGCACCTCGCTAGATCCTCCTTCCCCGAGTAGTTCTATCACAAAGCCTTCTTACAATCCATGCACTTAGAACTTACAACACTTGCACTCAACTTTGCAACTCAGTCACATAATATACACAAAGCCTTTACTAGCACTTAGCTTATCTTCTCTCCCTCTCTTACATTGCTTAGCTACTTATTTATACTTTACAAAATAGGCCTAAACATGGGTAAACCCATGGGCCGACATCCTTTTCCCATTATATTAACCCAAAACCCTAAAAGGGCCCCAAAAGTAGGCCAAGATCCCGTGATCTCTGCGTCGCCTAGTGCTCCATATTTGATAGGCTGTCGAAGTCCAAAAATCTTCTCAAGGGCCAACAGGCCCCCAACACTCACTTGTGACTCATCCCGAGTCACTCTGGTTTGATCAACTCCGCTTTGAATGTCTCGAGCTTGTCTTGAGCTACTTCGACCTTCTGCAGTGTGACAGCCTCTTACTCAGTGAACTTTTGGATCATTGTGTCGTTTACTGGTCCTTCCATGCGCTGTTATGTGGTGATGACAACCTGTTCAAGCTCGACTGCCTGGCTCTCAACTTCAGTGAATAGTTGGCATGCTTTCTCTTGGAGTGGTTAAAGTCATTGAGAGACTTTCATCACTTTACTTTGTAGCATGTGTACCTGTTGTTGGGCGGTGTGTAGTTTTGGAAATCGCTTCATTATTTCAACTGGGGTCAAGGCCTTCAGCTGCGCCTGTAACGTATCTGCATGCTGCTTTGCTTCTTAGAGCTATGCCTCTAATTTCTGCAAATCTAGGTTCTCTGTGAGGTTCTCATAAGTCTGGGTGCTTCTAGCACTCAGCTGCTTACATTCCAAAGCCAAGGTTTTTAACCTATCAAATACGCTATGGGCAGTTGCCTCCTTTAGATATCTTACTTCTTGGGGAGTCTCGAGCATAGTACGAAGTTCCAGATCTGCGATGTGTTGTTGAAGTTGTTTGATTACTTATTCAAGTTGTGCCACCTTCTATGGGACACATTCTTTAATATTCACTTCGATGACTGTCACAGAGCGAAGTTCTTTGTGAACTCGTTCCTATACGTCAAGTTGCTCTGCTAGCAATTGGTCCTTTCTCTGCTGTAACTGTGCATTCTCCTCCTCCCACTTCGCTTGTAAGACAAGATGTTTTTGTTCTGCCTTCCTCTGTTGTACTATAAGTACGCTCTATACTTGTGCCAAAGCCTGGGTGGCTTTCTCTATTTCTTCTTGAACTCGTCGAAGGCGAGCTTCGACTTGATCGACGATCTGGTGTAATTGAGTGGGCTCATTGCTTGTTCCTATTGTTCTCGTCGTCAAGGGTGTAGTAGAAATGGATCAGCTAGATTGGAGTGCCTGTTGTACTTCTTGAAGTACACCCTTTATTCGGTTGAATATCTCCTCCTACTTTGATTCTTGCCTTTCTGCGATCTCTAGTGAGGCATCATTCAACACAGCGATCAAGAAGTTGAAGTCGTCCTGTGTGAGGGTAGTCTTAAACGTAGTCTGGGTGGCCTTATTTTTCTTTCGGGATGAGGGATTTGGTGGGGTGACTTTCCTTTTCTTAGATGGATCCTCCTCCTCTCTAGGAAGAGTAACCTCTCCTTTGTTTTGCTCAACTTCTGTGCCACCTAGTTCTTCACCATCACCTCCCTACACAGGTGAGATCAAAGTAGTCTTTGTGGATGTGCTATGGATATCTTGAACTTCATCATCCTTCTTAGTCTTTCTTAGTCTAGGTGTATCTAGTATAGCTTCAAGACTTTCCATGTCGGACATTTCTACGGGGTTCGCTGGAACAAGGAGGTCCGCTGACCATTCCTTGGTAATCTTCTCCAAGTCTTCTTCTGTCAACTTGTAGTACGACTGGAGTTGTTGTTTGTGCTCATCAGTGCATGCTATGATATAGGTGAAGTGGTGGTCCACGCTGAATTTGATCAAAGGTCTAAACCTATGAAGTGTGTTTGGTGTGAGGCGCGGTGTAGACTAGATTGAATTCTTCAATTGGTTGTAATAAGCGTGGAAGACGGCATTGGACTGCCACTGCTTGTTCATGTCGCTAGAGTACAATAGCGTACATAACTTCATGGCTATTGGTTCAAAGGGTTTGATCTTTGGAAAAGTGGCACCTTCTGGTAGCTCCCAGGTGATGAAAGCGATTAGTATGAGCAACCAAATAAAGTGGAACTCATACCCTTGGTCTTACGCTTCTCTGCAGTCAAGCTCTAGCCGATTTACAGGGTACTTCGCCCAGTTCATTTTTAGTCCCTCTGTGCACTTCCCTGCGAGGTCAACTACAAATTGATTCACCCGTGTGGGTTTGTTCTTGTGGACTAATTTCCCTACGATCATATGGAAACCAAGGTGCACGGTTGCATTCTTGATGGAGGCTACCTTGTAGCCTCGCGTGCCCTTCTCTACATCGCCATATGTGTCTTTTATTCACTGGATGAGAGCGCAATCTATGTTCTTTCCAGGGTAAAACTCATGTGGGTCAGGGCCCTACATGCTTAGACTTGTGATCCGATTGATCAGAATTGGATCCACCGTGATGCGTCGGTCCAACCATAAGTATCCTTCGTGGTAGCAAGACAACAAAAATCTGACGCATGCATTCACTTCCTGATGCCTCCCAAAATGAGGAATATTCAATACATTAATGAGGGTTGACTACACGAGGTTATGGGTCCATTGCTAAGGGACAATATTTGGGTTTCTCCCTTTTTTGATAGTTAAGTACTTGTGCGGGGCTAGAATACTATAAAATTTAAGATCTCCAAGGTTAAAATCACTAAATTTCAAGGCTGCGAGCTTATCCTGGTCAACATGAACTGTGTGCACCCCTTTTGGGAGGTACATAGTGACCAAAGCATAGTCGAAGTCTCTGGGTACAATGTCTCGATTCACTGTGCCACTTAGTGGTGGGATATAGCTAGGCAAGCTACTTGGGATCATATTCACAGTGCCGAAGTCATTTTTGAGCTTAGATCGTCTTTCCAAAGGTGGTCAGGATGGTCCTGCTCAAGCAGTGGAGGGGGAAGCTAGAAATGCTCTTGAGGACGATGTATGTACACTTGTAGACACTCCTCGCTCTGACATGACTCTCTCAGTCATTAAGTCAATTAAAACTTCTTCAACTACTTTCTCAGCAGTGTTGAGCTCGTCCGACATACAAGCTTGGGTCAGCTAGCTTGGGTGTGAAAGGAATTCAGGGACTACAGTGAATAGTATGGGAACAAGGCAATGATCTCAGGGTGAATTAATCTCAGGTTTCATGCTCAAATTCTCACTTAGAAAAAAGTATTCTCGGTGCATGGCATGATGGACTAAGTAGGGAAACTTAGCAACAATATTCTTGCAACCGCTATGATCCTTCATTAACACCCGTTCGACCCCTTATGGCATGTTTCAACGATTGGATGATGAACCTTTATTTTTTTTCTGCCCGTTCGAAGCGGAAGTCGAACGGATATATCGACCCCAACAGGTATATTTCTTCGTCACGGTGAAGTACTCTATGTCATTGTTCTGATATCTCGGCGAAGCTCCAATTCTGCAATTTTTCTTTTGAAGTATCCTCTAGAACCTCTTGTAACCTTATAGTATTAGCCCTTTTCTTTCTTAACTTTCTAGCCTTCTTCCCAGTGAGCTTCATCTCAGTAATTCTTTTACCATTCTGATGATTATCTTCTGTGGTCTTAGTTACTTTGCACTGTTGAAATTCTTTCCTAGGGTTCTTGGGTAATACTTCTTCTATATCGAAAATAGGTAACTCGATCTTCTACAGATCCTCTAATGTTTTCTTAGCCTCAACATCAGAGTTGTTAGTATTAAATATCTACGATATGCTCTTTTGTTCTTCAATCAAGTGCGTGATCCTTCTGGTCATAAAGTCCTTTAACTCTTACTTCTTTTGTTCCAAAACTTCTTCTTCCTCTTTTTGTTTGGCTTGTTCTCTATCAATCCAAGGTTTTCCTATGAGCAGGGTAAACGGGGCGCTATATTCAAAAAATTTAATAATCTCAAAGTCTTCCTTTTTCGAAGTTCCATTGACAGTCATAGGTATCCGGGCGAGCCTTCCACACAGGTTAACTAGCTTTCCCTTGAATAAACTTGTTCCTCCTATTGAAGGGATCATGGAAGGCTTTCCTTAGCTTCCCAAGTTCTTTTTGGCATAATGTTCACTTGTGTTTCTTCATCAAGAATATAGTCAATGTCGAAGTCCTCTATTCTTGCTTTGATTTGATCCTTTTCTTTGAAGATCTTTGGTAATTGAACATCTTTATGTTCCTTCAGGGTTTCTTTTATCCGTATTAATATTTTCTCTGATTCTTGTTGGGTTTCTGCCTTTTCTGGATCTACCTTCTCGTCTTCTTGATTCAAATTTAGCCTTTCAATCTTAGCGTTCATTTTAGGGAAATCCAATACGTCATGGTCCAAATCTTTGCAACATAGACAACTAGGTTTTCTCCCAGGGCATTCCTTAGCAAGATGTCCTAGTCTTCTGCAACTGTAACAAAAAGTTAATCCTCTCTTTCTCTTTAATGATCCCCAACTCTTCTTGTATTGTGTGCTAGGATCATAATGGATAGCCTGCAAAAATTTCTTTCTAGGATCCTGAATCCACTTGTTAGTCCAGACATTCTTTCTCTGCATAGGTATAACATATCTATCATTATACTTATCAGATCTATTCATATCAAACTTTCTTTCATCTATTAATGCCCTAGTTTTTAAGCTAGGAAAGAATCTATC
Organism: Picea glauca; assembly: GCA_000966675.3. Classification (NCBI taxonomy): domain Eukaryota; kingdom Viridiplantae; phylum Streptophyta; class Pinopsida; order Pinales; family Pinaceae; genus Picea; species Picea glauca. The sequence goes on from JZKD02S1771728.1 coordinate 97,019, forward strand.
AAACATACCTAGATCCATGCTCTAGAAACAAAAAATTTCACTTATCTTACTTCTACATAGCACAAAGATTCCAAATCTAAGAACTTTTGACTATTCTTACCTTTATTAGAGCACAAAACTTACATATCTTACCTCTTTTCTGCAAATCTGACTTCTTTCTTTCATAGAGTTCCACTTTTACTTTTCTTAGAGCACAAAGCATTCAGATATTTCTTCTTTTCTTCGGATCTGATCTTCCTTTCTTTAGATCTGACCTTATTCCTGGCACAAAGCTTCACAAGTCGAGTAAAAAGCTATGCACTAGGGAAACATATCTACACACTGAGATTCATTTTGCACAATGTTTCTTCTTCCTTAGTTCCCAACAATCACAGTTTTAGGTCCCAACAATGGAACCATTTGTTGGCACAGGGGTAGACCTAGGGTTCAACTCTTCAACAACACACCAACAAAACCCTAACTACTAGCCCTTTCAGCAACACCTGCGAAGCAGATGAAGTCTCACCCAAGGTAGAGGGAGGAGTGGTTGCAAGGCTTAGGTGTATGCAACCTTAGCTGGGACACATATATGTGATTCTTACTCTTATCCAACACTTTAGCATAGATCATTCATCAATATTTAACCCTCATGGCACTCGACAGATGGCACAGAGCACCACAACATTCACTTAGATCTAGGTTAAGTTAGCACTTAGCAAAAACACTTTCACACTTTCATATATGTCAGATCTACACCCATACATCTAAGAAGAACAAAGCAAAGAGGATATATCTAAGAGTATCATGGAAAAACACATAGCATAATCATATCAAGCACAACACATGGAAATAAACCAACAAATTAGGTCAAAGCACCGAGCACAACACATGGAAATAAACCAACAAATTAGGTCAAAGCACCGAGCACAACACACAAAGTTACCGTGGTTCACCCCCACCCTGGGGCTACGTCCATAAATTCTTCTTCTTCTTTATTCACTTTGTTCAATCGGTTTACAGCACAGAGCTCACACTTGTACTCCAGATAGGACAAGAGATCTATGCACACCTCGCCAGATCCTCCTTCCCTGAGTAGTTCTAGCACAGATCCTTCTTACAATCTGTGCACTCAGCACTTACAACACTTGCACTCAACTCTGCAAGTCGGTCACACAGTATACACAAAGCCTTTACTAGCACTTAGCTTATCTTCTCTCCCTCTCTTACATTGCTTAGCTACTTATTTATACTTTACAAAATAGGCATAAACATGGGTAAAACCATGGTCCGACATATTTTTCCCATTACATTAACCCAAAACACTAAAAGGGCCCCAAAAGTGGGTCGAGATCTTGTGATCTCTGCTTTTCCTAGCGCTCCATCTTTGACAGGCTGTCGAAGTCCAAAAATGGTGAAATATGACCAAGTGTTCCTCAAAACTTGGTCAAGGGCCAACAAGTGGAACAAGGACACTTTTGGGAACATAAACCAAGAGAAGAACAAAATTGAAGAAAAAATGAAAAAGCTCCAGGAAACCTGCATTTTGGAGGGCTACAATGAGGAGCGAAAAAAGGAGGAGATCCAGATGACCAAGGATTGGGATGAGTGGTGCCAGCAAGAAGAAACTCTTTGGAGACAAAAGTCTCGGATCATATGGCTAAAGGAAGGAGAAAGGAACATCAAGTTTTTTCATAGAACAACCATGGCCAGAAGAGCCCACAAAAATATCTTGAAGATAAGGCACTAGAATGGCATAAAAAGGGAATCCCATAAGGATATTGAAACAACTCTAGTAAACGACTTCCATAGGATAGCCATAGAACGGAGGCCATACAAAAGGTAATCCATCACATCCCTCACTTGGTAATAGATGAACAAAACTGCAACCTGATCAAGCCCATTGCGGAGGAGGAAATATACCGAGCACTCTAGGAAATGCCCAATGGAAAATCCCCAGGCCCAGATGGTTTCATAGTGGAGTTCTTCAAAGCCTATTGGGAAGTCATCAAACATGACGTTTATAGGGTAGTGGAAGACTCTAGAATGTTAGTCTCCATTCCGAAAGCACTAAATGCTACGTTGATTACACTCATCCCCAAAGAAAATGAAGCCCAAACCCCCGATCATTACAGACCTATAGCATTGTGCAAAGTGGTGTATAAGATAATTTCCAAGGTTATAGAAAATAAATTGAAACCACTCCTACCCACACTGGTTTCACAAGAACAAGCAGGTTTTGTGGAAGGAAGGGAAATAATGGACAATATTATGCATGCCCACGAACTTATCCACACCCTGAATCTTCAAAAAAGAGGAGGAATGACAATACAACTGGACATAGCAAAATCTTATGACAAAATCAACTGGCACTATATGGTCAAGACCCTGGAAGCCTTTAGTTTCACCCAACACTAGATCAGATGGATTGTCAACCTAGTTTCCAAAACAAGCTTCTCGCTACTAGTAAATGGAGCCCTTGCCAAACCTTACTGTTCCACAAGAGGAATCAGGTAGGGAGACCCGTTGTCCCCCTTCATTTTCATCTTAATGATGGAAGGACTGAGTCGAAGCATAAAAAGCGCAATCGCAACATGGGAAATAAAAGGTATCAAACCCTACAAGAATTGCCCAACTTCTACACATCAACAATTTGTGGATGATACCTTACTACATGGCATGCCCACGGTCAAGGAAGCGAAAGCCTACAAATGAATCTTAGACGAGTTTGGGGAAGCCTTAGGGGTAGAGATAAACTAGTCCAAATCTATGATCTTCTTCTTCAATACCATCCCTTCTATCCAAAGGAATTTGACCAACTTCTTGGGCTTTGAACGCAAAACCCTCCCAACCAAGTACTTGGGCATCCCCTTGATAGACAAAGCCTACAAGCTCTCAATTTGGGAGGGAATAATCAACAAGCTACAAGACCAGGTAAAAACTGGACATATAGATCCCTCAACATAGCTGAAAGACTTATCCTAACCAAGTCGGTTTTGCAAGCTATCCCAACATTTATGATGTCAATTTTCCCAGCCCCCAAGGGGATTCTACAAAAAATAAGAACCATATAAAGGGAATTCCTGTGGCGAGGAGAGGAAAAAAGGAAAAAATGGGCACTAGTGGCTTGGTATAAGGTATGTAAGCCAAGAAGCAAAGGAGGCATGGGACTACAAGACCCGCAAGTGACCAACGACGCCTATGGGCGAAACTCTGGTGGTGATGCGTCAAAGAAACGACCATTCCATGGGTCAACCTGTGGAATGAAAAGTATGCCCCGTACATTAGCGATCAGGATAAACTCCTCTTCAGAGGCACCAGGGAAGGTTCTGCCATCTAGAGCTTAGCCTGGTGTAACAAGACCTGGATCCAAACACACAGCTTTTGGGAAATAAGGAATGGTAGAACCACCCGATTCTAGGAAGATGCCTGGCAACAAGAGCCCAAAATGGAAAAATCGGGCTAGGAGGAACTCCAACAGGAGACAATGGCACAAGGAAAAACCCAAGTCTACCATTAGTGGAAACAAGAAATAGACCGCAACAAATGGAGAATCTGGAACACTCTCACTCCACAGAAAAGAGCCCAGACCATAGCAGCAGTAAAAGAGGTGGAGGAGGAATTGGGGAGACGAAAAATTGCAGTCATGGATGGAAGTGACCAGCTGAGATGGGGGCACAAAGAAGGTGGGGAATTCAAACTTAAATAAGTATGCTACTACATAGAAAACCAAGACCAAGAAGAGATGGCACAACAATGGGACAAGATCTGGAACAACCCCCATTGGCCAAAAATAAAAATCTTCTAGTGGATAATACTACACAACTGAATCATAACTTGGGAAAACCTTAAGAATAGAGGTTTCATAGGCCCCTCAAGATGTCACCTATGTGAATAAAAGGAGGAAACAATGAACCATCTCCTGGATGAATGTCCCTACACAACAAAAGTATGGGATTGGGTGGAAGGCATCTTTCGACAGTCTAATAGAGTCAAAGGTAATATTGTTGCAATTATAACCACATGGAAGGAAAACTATAGCGAACGAAATAGGCGCATCTTCAAGAACGAAAGATGGATGGCTGGAAAGATCAAGGAAACAATAATAGCTATGACAAGAGAAATGATACAGAGCCACAACTACCATTTAGGAGGAGTGCAACTCACAGACCAGGATCTCAGAATTCTAGAGGCCTTTCAACTGAAAGGAGGACACAACCCCAAGCAGGTGAGATGGTTTCCGCAACTACAAGTAGGTGAGCGCAACTCAAAACTGCCACCAGAGTGCTCCCTCAAGCTAAATTTCTATAGGGCATCAAAGGGTAACCTAGGATGGACAGGTACGGGGGGAGTAATCAAGGACAGTCAAGGAAAAATTATCTGACTGTACGTTGGGATTCTGGGGAACTCAGCCAACAACACTATAGAATTTGGAGCCCTGGAGACCGACCTCGAGATACTACGCAGGGAAGGGATGACCAACGTAGTAGTGGAAGGAGATTCCATGATGGTCATCAACACAGTAAGGAAAATCCAAAATGACACCAAAGTGGGAAAAATTCAGAGGCACTGGCACTTGGCGTACTCCCTACAAAAAATTCAGGAACATTTGCAAATAAGGATTACAGTTGAGTTGCGTTGGGTCCGAAGGTCAGCAAATGGACTAGCGAATAGAATAGCTAATGAAGGGGTCGACAAGGAAGGATCATAACTGGATTCCACATGGAATAACATCCCGGAAGGCCAGTTTCAGACAGACTGTTCCCAACTAGCGGCAAAGGACTATGACGACAGCCGCAGTATGGGAGACCACATCAAGGCTGGAGGCACTAAATTAATTAAAGGGAAATTCAAATCCAGGCAAAATCCGATAGGCCACATTTTAAACACGAGTTACAATGCAAATCACAGTCACACCGAAAGAGGAGGTACGACACCGTGGTCCTATCAATAGAATGAAGTACAGTGGTTGGTCGTGGGAGAGTGGAAAGGGTAATCCACAACTGTCAAAGGATGAAGATCAAAAGGGTAGCCCGAGGGCAGGAATGGGTACACCTCAGCCATGCATAGGTTCTGAGGGAGGAAATGATTGGCATACAAGGTACAAGGAAAAGGATTGGCGCTAGGACGACGATAGGAATCCCAAGCACACACACTCTGAAACAGAGAAAAAGGACTAGAAGGTACACCTTTACTGGAGATCCATGATCATTGGGACAAGATCACCTCCGGGGAAACCCCATAAAAGAAGAAGCATCAGGGATAGCTATAGACCAACGAGTAGTAATTACAAAGACCAAGAAGGGGCGAATAGAGGTGGAGGACGAAGTCACGACAGAAGCCACTGCATTCAAACATAGATGGTGAGAATGAAGAATACACA
>JZKD02S1771739.1:7236-24546 GCA_000966675.3 Picea glauca
AAACCTTTTTTACCAATAATTTTAATATCCATATAACAATGTTTTATGAGACAAACCAAACAAAAAAACATGGTGAATGCCCTACAACTCATGATGATGGACCAGCCTCATCGACTTTACTTTATTGAAGGCTAATCAAATTAGCCTAAATAAAAGCCTCAATGATTTTACTTTATTGAAGGCTAATCAAGTTTTACATGAAGATAGAGCAGATGTTATTATGGTGTATGCTGAGGGTTGTATAACCCAATAACTCGTCCATTTTCGTCTTGCACTGGTCTCGCATTTTTTTCAAATCCCTGCAATATTTAAACATAATGTGATTAATAAAAATAATTTGATAACGTGATGATATTTCAAAATTGTACTTAGTTCATGTAATATTAAGATTTAATTATTTTTATTTTATATTAATATTTAATGTTTAAAATTGATTTAAATTAGTTAATAAAATTTGTTAAAATATTAAAAAACTGAATAAGTAAAACTCTGCGAGAAAAAACGAAGCATATTAAAATTTGATTGATTTGAGAAAAAAAAAAAGGAAAGATGATGAAAAATAATTCTATACCAAAGGGTTCATTTGGATCTCTTTCTATCTATTCTATTCTTAAATAATATGATGAATTTAAAAAAAATTGACAAGATTGCAATATTATTAGAAGGAAAACAAATTTTATAATAGATAAATTATAATAATTTCTCTATTAATGCTTTCCCTTCCATCCTCTATAATAGATAAATTATTATAATTTATCTATTAATGTCTCCCCCTCCCACCCTTTATGAGGGGGTATTAATAGAGAAAATATATTATTATAATACATTTAATAATATAGAGGGTGGGAGGGCTGGCCATTAATAGAGAAATTATAATAATTTATATATTAATGACCCTCCTTCCCACCCCATAGATATAGAGGGTGGGAGGGGAGAGCATTAATAGAGAAATTATAATAATTTATATATTAATGTACCCCCCTCCCACCCTATAGATATAGAGGGTGGAAGGGGGGCATTAATATATAAATTATTATAATTTCTCTATTAATGTTCCCCCTCCCACCCTCGATAGGGGGCATAAATAGAGAAATTATTATAATTTATCTATTAATGCCCCCCTCCCACCCTTTCCTAAATAATATGATGAATTTAAAAAAAATTAACAAGATTGCAATATTATTAGAAGGAAAACAAATTTTATAAGATAATAAAATATAATTATTTTTTTTGGAAAAATATTTGGTTTTATGTTTTTATTGTGATTTTTGAACGTTAACTCTTTAAAATTGATTGAAATCCAATTTTGGATTTGATATATTTGGTTTTATGTTAGGAAAAAGGTAAACTGTAATTAAAATAAATTAATTAATTTTTATTAAAAATAATATTTAGTTTTATATATAAAACTAAATTAATTTTTTCTTTTTAACCATGAGAAGATTAAGCTTAGCTACCACTATAACTAAAGAATATATCCATTATATATTAATAACTTGTGACTTCTATCTTTTTAGCCTTATCACAAGGGACCAATATGTCCAGTTTTAGAGAATTGAATTAGTGTGGGGAGGATAACAAACATGCTACGAGAGATGTTATTAAAAAGTATAAGATTTTACTAGGGAAGAGATACTATTACCATTTTTTGATCTTAGAGTAAGATCTAAAACTACTTCTTATTGGCTAGCTAAGAATTAGTTTTTTTTATATGTAAGGAAATAGGTTAACTACACAAAAACTAGAAACATTTGATAGGAGTGAAAGTCTACCCCCTTCCTATTCACCAAAGAATCATTAATAACTATCCCATTATTAATTAACAATTAAATTATGATAGATGTAAGACAACTGAGTGTGTTGATAAGGCATTCCATGATTGATTTTGAGGGTTTAGATGTCCATGAGTAAAGGTTTCTCAACCACAAGCTAGTCCAATAAATCACAATCAAACTAGCCAAAAAAAAATAAATTAAACTCTAATAAATTTCGCTATCTTAAAAAAAACATAAAAAAATACTATATCAAATTTTTAATTTAAAAAAAAAACTAGATGGAAAAAAAATGCTCCACCAAATTTAAGATCACAAATCCAAATATCAATTCAATCATTAAAAAAAAAAAAAGTATAGTCTAAACCTTAAACTTTTTTACTTTTCCCCAAACATATTTTTATCAATTTTATCTTAATTGAGGCTAAAAATTATACTGTGATCTTTGTCCACTTAGATCTATAGCTCGGCCAAGAAGTGTTAAATATAATTTCCACATGTAACTTGAGAGTGTTTTAAACATTAAATGTTATTAATTTAGTGTTACATCGATTGGTATTAACAGATTAAAGAAAAACAGTACTCACATCATTGGCAGCCCTTATGAGGGCCCTGACTTGCTCCCTTGAAACTGTTCTCACCTACAACAATCACCAATTCATTTAATTTCACTATCTGTTCGCATCAACACTCAGACTTTCGACCCCCTGGGTTTCTTGCTGAAAACACACCTTTTTAACAATCGTCCAGATGATTCCCTCCGTGCAGGGAGGAGTGGTGAGGGATCCCATATATCTATAATATTTCCTGCTCCCAAACTTTATGTGCATCGGATCTACAATGCCCAAAGCTTCTTTTTCTTCTGCTGGTTTCATGGCAGCAACGGCCACTATTTCCTCTGTCAACTGCACATGGATACCACGCCCACAAACAGAATATTAAATGAGATATATTGACTGAGATTATATATATATTTTTATAAGTATTAGAAAATATGTCTGGTCGAGAAACATGGTACTGTGTTTGAGCCACACCAATCCTTAATATGGTTGGATTTTTTGTCTCCACAGGTTTCGAACAGGTTACTTTAACATTAAGGAGTGCTTTAACTCCTACAATTGGGGGACGTTTTTGTTTGTTATAAATTTTGTTTTTTTTGCTGGAATCAAGAGATTAATCTATACTAAATTACTGTTTAAATTTTGTTTTTTAGTTGAAATTATACAGAAATAATCACTAAGATCTGCAGATCCAACAATCACTTACTAAATTCCAATTAATATGACCAGAAAATATCCCAAAAAATAAAGCAAATAAAAACAACTTTCCAATGAAAATTAATAATCAAAATGTGATATACTTCGTGAACACCCATGAAAATGCCATCAATACCTCTCCGAGGAACGTATCATGTCTTCCATACTCGTATAAAATCCCAATAACAGCTGTTTGGCTGTTATCAGACTTATGCACCATATGTATCTCTAATGGGTATCTGCAATATACCAACTGAAACCCAATTCAGTGCATTGAAAATAATATGAAATAGGATTACAAAGAAATATATGAAGCCAGTGTTACCGTCTTCCATTGATGGTGTGCTCAGCCGGAGAATGCCAGTGGCATTGAATGAGAGTAAAGTTGCCTCCATTGACGCGAATAGTCCCCGCACCGCCTGGCCAACTCACCTGCAAAAAGCCGGCGTTAAGATCTATATATACTTCCTATATAGTCCGGATTAGATGAAGAATTATTTATTTATAATTACCATGATGTAGGGGCCTGGATTGATTAACGTTGCATTGGCAGCGTGATATCTGCGTTGTAATCTGCCGAGACGAGGAAAGATCTTTACATTCTTGCTCGCCAAATCAATGGGGGATTGGTGTTTACCATCAGCGCAGGCTTTCCAATCTTTCTGGAGATCTCCCCAGTGTTCGGGCCCTCTCCGACCTTTGTAATCAAACGACTCGGCCTCCGACCCTGTAAAATAAACAATGCATCAAACTCGGTTTCTGTAAAGGAAAAAAAAGTTGAATCAACCTTGTTACCACCGGGGTTGTTTATATTTTGGTTTTTTTCGCTTCTAGTAATATAAATTTAACATTCGGTAATTTCTAATAATATAAATTTAACATTAGGTAACATAAATCTTTATTTTTTGTTATTTAAATTGTATTTTTGAATTATTTTTTTGTATTTATAACATAAATCTTTATTTTTTGTTATTTAAATTGTATTTTTGAATTATTTTTTTGTATTTATAACATAAATTTAACATAAATTAACATAAATTTGTATGAAATCTTATTTAATTATATTTCTGAATCTAGAAAAACATGTTGAAAAGCTCTTAATACACTTGGATTATATAAAATTAACCACCAAAATCTACAAATCAAACAAATTTTCACCAAATTTTAAACAAAATTAAACAACAAGAAAAAAACAAAAAACATAAAACAGTTATTACTATAAAAAATATCCATTACCAGCAACGCCTTGGGCTATGAGCCCGACGACGATAACAAAGAATGTAGCGGCCCGTTTCATCTTCGCATGCAGCCTTTGCGTCGTCGTTCTTTGCACAAGGAAGATGCAATATATTGCCAATGGACAGTTATTCGGTACGGGGACGATTGAAACGCACACTGGCTTTATTCTTTCCTTATGTCGGAGTGTGGCTATATTCTTTCCTTGTGTCGGAGTATCAAACGGTTATTCCAAACATTTGATGTGGTCTTTGTTATTATTTCGTTGTCGGATTGTTGATATGTTTATAGTTTTGAATAGTTTTTTTTTTTCTCAAGGCCTACTCCTATTGGAAATGGATATATTTAATCATTTTTTAATCATAAATTTCAATAGTATGGTTATTAATTGAAGATGTTGGCATATTTTTGGTAGTTCTTCCAAATCAATGAATGGTTTTATGTTCATAACTTTCTTGCATTTTTGTGTTTACTTTTTAACATTTACTTAATATGATTAAGAAATTACTGTGTGACTATCTAATTGCCACTTTCTAATGATTAACAAACTTACTTGAAATTATAAATTTACTTCAATATTAATTTTTTTCTCTAGATTTACATTTCTGTCACTTTGACACTTAGCCGCCATAATTGCAACCTTTCTTATTCTCCATTAATGATGAGCTTAATGAATTCCTGGTTAGTCTTTTCACAACAGTTAAGTTGATTAGTTGGCTCTTGTTCTACTATCAGAATACTGGTATTTTAGCTGGTTCTTGTTGGACTATCGGAATACTAGTACATTATTGGCAGCATTATTAACAACTGAACGCATATTATAACAGCACAACCACAATGAATTAGGGTTTAAACTAAAATTAAGTTTAGTAAATTAAATATGTCCTTTCAACGTTTATCAGTCACAATTATGTGACTGTGCTAGTTTATGATGAATGGAAATTGTAATTTCAACTATTTGAATTAAAACAGTTTTAACTGTATAAATCAATCCAGTATTGTGAAAACCTATAATCTACCCTAACAATTTCAACAAGATATCTATAGTTCGATCATTTCTTTTAAATTTCTAAACTGATCAGAAAACGAAAAGCAACCCGAAGAAAAAGTGAAAAGAAAAAACGTTGATCTTGTTGTTTGACCAATGCCTCCAATAAATTCAATAACGTTCGAATGACACTTGCAATATGTTGGTATATTAAATCTGTCAACTTTATTCCTTTCATCACATGGCTGTTGTATAGCTTTTGCAGGCAGTGGTACTCATGCTATTCCTTTCATCACATGGCTGTTGTAAAGCTTTTGCAAGCAGTGGTACTCATGTTATTCCTTTCATCACATGGCTGTTGTAAAGCTTTTGCAAGCACTGGTACTCATGTTATTCCTTTCATCATTTCTTGTGTTACTTAAATGTACTATAAATTGTCTTTTTCGTTGAAGGTAAACCAAATTATCTTTGAATGGCCTATTAACTATCTTTATTCTAGTCAATTTGTCTCATTATAAATTAATCGGTTTCATTATAAATTTTATCTTTCACTGCATCATACAATATCTATCTATCTATATATTTTTTTCTTGTGAATTTGTGTGATTAAATAATTTTTTTATTTTTCAATACATTACACAATATCTTTTTATTATTTTCAATTTGTTATTATATATATATTAAAATGATAAGGATTTAATAATTTTTAGATTTGTAAAAACTTTAGTAGGGTGAGTGCAAGTTAATGATGATCTCTCATGAGGAGTTAGTGGCAATGCAAACCTCAAAAACAACGTTCTATTAACTTGGAGGGATTATTCAACTTTTATTCATAGAATTTGATTTTTTCTAATAGTGATATTATTTTTCCAACAAAATATAAGGTATATGTTTTTGTTCGTGCAGGTGTTGAGTACCTTAACAATGAAATTTCATTCCAAAAACTTGTATGCTTGTAGAGAACCTGTTTTTCTTTTGTTCCTGCAGGCTAAGAGGGTCTTAACATGATCAAAACAATTTCTATTTTTTTTAGATCGTAGATATCAGTCTCCTCTAGTGCCGCATATAAATGATTAGAGAAATGGTTAAGCCGTGCAGGGTAAGAGGGTCTTAACATGATCAAAACAATTTCTATTTTTTTTAGATAATAGATATCGGTCTCCTCTAGTGCGGCATATAACTCATTAGAGAAATGGTTAAGCCGAAAAAAAGTTATAGAAGAAATAAGAGAGGTATGTATTCTAGGATTTTGACAAGAATAGATTAAAAATAGTAAAAATTATAATTTAAAAAAAATTGTGTATTTGGAATCTACACAACCAACTCTATCTATGTTTGTAGTTTCGTCAATAACTTAATTGTGTAGCTTATAGAAAAACAACGTCAAAGATATGGAGAGGATATGGAGAGGAATTCATAAAAATGGAAGTTTTTATGTATTTGCAGAATGAACCACTAGGTTTGTCATCTCGAATCTAAATTTGAGCCAACCAACTTAGAAAACACGTATGCTAGATTTTTCACTCCCGCCCAAAAAAAAATTGAAATTCAAATAGCGTTCATGTGCTTTAGGAACGTGCGCTTGTTTCTAAAGCATGTTCGCACTATTTGAATTTCAATTTTTTTTAGGTGGGTGTGAAAAATAAAGCGCACATGAATTATTAGCACAAATAAATTCGTGCCCCACGCCCCCCCCCCTCTCTCTATCTCTCCCTCCCCCTCCCATTTCTCCCTCCTTCCCTCTATCTTCCTCTCTTTCTCTCCGACCTCACTCTCTCTTCCCCATTTTCCCCTCTCTCATCTCTCTCCCCCATTATTCCCCCCTGATCTCTCTCTACCCCACTCACTCTCTTCATCTTCTCTCCATATTCCTCTCTCTCCTGCTCTCTAATTCTCTATCTGGTGCAGACCTCCCCCTTCCCTTCAGAGGGTTGCTCAACTTCTAGGTCTAGGATTGTTCAAGTCACCGAACCGAATGGCTCGTCGGGCTCCTTATGGGAACTGATTTAACTTGTAAAAGGTCCTTCTACCTTTTTGGCGCAGATTGTGTGACAACCGCAGACCCTCTCCTTAGCACTCTTCAAATCTTAACGCGAACGGACACTGGGTCTCTATGCTAGGTTCCCCCTTGATGTGACCATGGACTACGACCATGGGACAACTCCCTTCGCGACTCCGCGCTTCAAAACTTTTGCGAGTTGTTTACTCCCCTTTTCTTGATTTCTGAATCAACGAATTCTTCAAGACCAAATCTATGGTCCACATTCTCCTTGCACTCGACGACTGAGATCAAATCGTGAGTTCAGACTTCACAAGTCCTCTCTTCCCCCAACTCTATCCTCTCTGATTTGCGAATCAGTGAAATGTTGACTTATCCCCACGTGTCCTATCTCAATGGATGGCTAGGATTGCTTCAGCTCCCAACTCTTCAGATATTCTCTCCTTGACTTTCTTCTGAAGGGTTCTTCCTTCGAAATATGTGGATCTTCGCCACGCGTCCTCCTGGATCTAATGATCCAGAATCACTCCACACTTCTCCGTCCGCGAAGTTTGAATTTTTCTCCTTGCAACTCTTCCGAAGTCTGAATCCTCGAAATCTCGAATTTTCTTCCACCTATCTACCTGGATGGTGGACGATTTTATCATTTTTGAGACTTCAGCAAGTCCTCGACTCCTTTGCACACTTATCACACTTTTCCATTTTCAAGACTTAGGCTATTATCAAATTCCTTCTGCACTCCTTGCAGAGTTCTACACAAACTATTCTGTGACTTTGCTCGGCTTGAAAAATTCCAAGGTTCTCAATTCCTCTGCGTCCTTCAATGGACTTTCTCGTGCCCTCCTGCTAGTTTCTCACTCTCCCTCCTGATCTTGTAATATGGACTTACAGTCTCCTCGATGCACTCCTTACACTCGGTGAATCTTTTCGATGACTTCTCCCTTAGCCTACCTGAGCTTCTTAAGGCATCTCCTTTCCTTTGTCGATGCACTCTTGCAAAGCCTTCCTTCCTCAGAGTGTTCAACAACCTTGAGGTACTCTTAAGGATTCCAACACTTCAGAATGTGTTGATCTAGCATGCTCTCGCACTGGCTTAATTCCCTTCTGGCAGAATGTCACAAAGTGTTCAATAACTTTGAACTTTGCTTCCTCCTACACAGTTCTTCTTTCCAAGGTACTTAACCACCTTGAAATTTCCTCTCGAGTTTGTGAATTAACCTGGTGTGCCCTCTTGGCAGCTTCTTCTCTGACTCCATTGAGTTCATACATGCACTCTTTGCGTCGGCTCACAACATTCCACACTCTGTCACGCACTCCTTGCACTTAAGCTAGAGAACCAAACTTTATCCAACACACTCATAGATAGAAAACTGTATCTCTATCCCTGCAGACGATTTCTAACATTCATCTACAATTCAAATGCATAAAAATGACATTCAACACAAAATATCCATTACACAGAAATTGATAACAGGAAAAATTGTCATTTTCTATTAATGGCAGAATGTTCATTACAATATGGGAATCCGAACTACAACTAAGTCTCAACTCTCTGTGTTTCTCTCCCTATATCCTATGCATTTATCCTCCTGGCTTACAATGATTTTTCATCAAATTCCAGCAGCCTCTACCGGCGTACAATATAAAGATTTATACAAGAGGGGCTCAACGAGCTTCCCTCCAAGCTAAGCTAGTGGTGTTAAATCACCATTTAAAATTATTGACTAATGGGAAAATTACAATGATGGAAATCTGCTCCAAATCGGATGCAGATCCCTCCTACTTTCAACCACTTAATGGCGACCTTATCTCCAGCTTGTGCAAAGGCACAACTTGGCTCTTCCAACCTGTTGGCATTAATTTTCTTTGATCAGGCCTAAGATTCTCAAAGGAAAAACAAGAGGGCAATGCCTCTCCCTTCCTTGAATGTGCACCACGCATGTCAATTGGTTGGCGTGTGGTGAGGTGGAGAGATGCTCCTGCATCATACTCCACGTCTATAAAAATAATGGGCTCTTGCTCATGAGATTTCTAGCTCGGCTGAAATCCTGCTAGATCCAAAACTTTCTCCTAGAGTTGTCTTTTTTCTCCTTTGCTTCTCTGTTGTTGCTCCTACCTCTTTTCTGCGGCTTGTGTAGTTTTCTTTCTATCCATCTTCTCCTTGCTGATCGCTCCTTATGCTGACCCCAACATCATCTTTCTTATCTCCTCAACCACCTTGTCCAACTACTCCATTGGTTGGCTCTCCTTTTGCACACTAGTTTGTTGCACTTCTTCCTCGTCAATGGGTAAATCACATCGATCCCCCAAGTTATCTTCTCCATATCTTGTGGTCTTAGCTTGCCACTCTACTACAACTTCCATTCCTACAGGCTTCTCATTATTGGGCTTTTGCTCAGTTTCCCCTTTTGACATATTTTCTCTTGTCAGTTCCTCTTGTGTTGGTTCAACTTCAACTTTTTCCAGCTGCTCCTCATGCTGGTATTTGAATTATTATTTTATTGCATGCTTCAGCGTTGCAGTCATCTCTTGCTCAATTCCTCGGCTGAAAATTTTGAGCAATTATGTTGAATGATTTTCTCCTACAATCTAAATGATTGTCCCCTAGCAGCCATTTTCTAGTTCTGGATCATTCAATCAATCCTCTAGCATCTCCAACTCTTTCTCCCATGGAGTGAGCATCTTAACTGTATTCTCTTCTTCTTATACTAGGGCAGACATCAACATCTTCTCCTTCCCCTCTGCTATGACTGTCACTGGTAGTTGTCTTTTTGTTGCATCTGCAGCACATTCACTGGCCTCAATTGGGCTATGTGGTAGGAATACTTCAATTCCCCCAATGACCAGAATACTCCCATGATCCTTCTCCCTGACGGTGGAATTTTTTAACTTCTCATCATCTTCATTCACACGGTCCATAATTCCGCGTGAATTTTCACCTGAGCGAGGTCTTTCTTCTTCCTCCTCTTCATCCGTCAACACCCCCTAATGCAAACTCTCAACTGAGCTCATCTCTTCTCCCTTGACCACTTGGAAATTTAGGATGTCTCTTCTGCCCTCCTGAAAGTTTACAAGATCCACTGATCCCTTATCATTTCTCACCTGGAAACCTATGAGAGCCCTGCCATATCTCTTTCCCTCATCACTGAGGTTTTCAGCATACCTCAGCCACCTTTTTAACACATGTTGTTTTCCTCTAACCAACAACTTTTGAATAGGCCACTTAGTTGTTCTCTTCAAATGCCACTCATACCTCCATCGTACCTTTGCCTCCTATTGCATATTGAATGCTATCCTCTCCATCTCTACCCTTATCTCATAGATATATTTCTCCACTTCATCTTTGCTTTTCTGCTGGTGGCCCTTTCTCGACCATGTCTATGACCTTTAGAAGCCATATTCACATTCTCCTTGACCTGAAATATACAGATGAAAATTGTTCTTTGATACCACTCCTGGCGCAGACCTCCCCCTTCCCCTCAAAGGGCTGCTCGAGCTCCCGGTCTAGGATCATTCAAGTCATTGAAACAAATGGCTTGTTGGGCTCCTAATGGGAACCGGTTTAACTTGTCATGGGTCCTTCTACCTTTTCGGCGTAGATTGTGTGACAACCGCAGACACTCTCCTTAGCGCTCTTCAAATATTAATGACAACGGACGTTAGATCTCTATGCTAGGTTCCCCCTTGATGTGACCACGAACTACAACCATGGGCCAACTCCCTTTGCGACTCCATGATTCGAAAATTTCGCGAGCTTCTTACTCCCCTTTTACCGATTTTCGAATCAATGAATTCTTCAAGACCAAATGTACGGTCCACATTCTCCTCGCACTCGACGTTTGAGATCAAATCACGAGTTTGGAATTTGCGAGTCCTCTCTTCCCCCAACTCTATCTTCTATGATTTGCGAATCAATGAAATGTTGACTTCTCGCCACGTTTCCTATCTTAATAGATGACTAGGATTGCTTCGTCTCCCGGCTCTTCAGATATTCTCTCTTTGACTTTCCTTCGAAGGGTTCTTCCTCCGAAATATGTGGATCTCTGCAATGCGTCCTCCTGGATCTAACGGTCCAGAATCACTCCGCACTTCTCCCTCCACGAAGTTTGAATTGTTCTCCTTGCAAATATTTTGAATTCTGAATCCTCGAACTCTCAGATCTGCTTCCACCTATCTACCTGGATGGGGGACTATTTTATGGTCTTTAGGAATTCGGAAATTCCTCGACTCCTTTTCACACTTAACACACTTTTCCCTTTTCGAGACTTAGGTTATTCTCAAATTCCTTCTACAGTCCTTGTAGAGTTTTGTGCAAAATTTTCTATGACTTTGCTTGGCTTGAAAACTTCCAAGGTTCTCAGTTCATCTGCGTCCTTCAGTGGAATTTCTCCTGCCCTCCTGGGCATTTCTCACTCTCCCTTTTGAGATTTTAAGATGGACTTACAGTCTCCTCGGTGCACTCCTTGCACTCACCTAAGATTTTCAACGACTGCTCCCTTAGCCTACTTGAACTTCTTAAGAAATCTCCTTTCCTTTGTCGATGCACTCTTGCAAAGCCTTCTTTCCTCAGAGTGTTCAGCAACCCTGGGGTTCTCTTAAGGATTCCAACACTTCAAAATGTGTTGTTCTGGCACGCTCTTGCACCAACTCAATGCCCTCCTCGAACAATGTTGTTCAGTAACTCTGAACTGTGAATTAACCTGATTCCTTTTACATAGTCCTTCTTTCCAAGGTACTTAACCACCTTGAAATTTCCTCCCAAGTCTGTGAATTAAACTGGTGTTCTCTCCTAACAACTTCTCCTCTAATTCCACTGAGTTCATACATGCACTCTTTTCATCGGCTCACAGAGTTTCCGCACTCTGTTGCACACTCCTTTCACTTAGCCTAGAGAACCAGAGTTAATCTGACACACTCACAGATAGAAAATTGTATCTCTATCCCTGCAGACGATTTCTAACATTCATCTACAATTCAAATGCATACAAATGAAATTCAACACAAAATATCTATTACACAAAAATTGATAATAGGAAAAACTACAATTTTCAATTAATGGAAAAATGTTCATTACAATATGGGAGTTCGAACTACAACTGAGTCTCGACTCTCTGTGTTTCTCTCCCTATCTCCTATGCATTTCTCCTCCTCTCTTACAACAATTTTTCATCAAATTTTAGCAGCCTCTACCAGACATACAATACAAAGATTTATACAAGAGGGGCTCAACGAGCTTCCCTCCAAGCTAAGCTAGTGGTGTCAAATCACCATTTAAAATGCCTGACTAATGGGCAAATTACAATGATGGAAATATGCTCCAAATAGGATGCATATCCCTCCTACCGTCAACCACTTAATGGCGACCTTATCTCCATCTTGTGAAAAGGCACAACTTGGCTCTTCCAACTTGTCGACATTAATTTTCTTTGATCTTGCCTTAGATTCTCAAAGGAAAAACGAGAGGGAAGTGCCTCTCCCTTCCTTGAATGCGCACCACGCGTGTCAATCGGCTGGCATGTGCTGAGGTGGAGTGATGCTCCTGCATCACTATCTCTCTCCCTCCCTCACTCCCTCCCCCCTCCCCCTTTCTCTTTCTCTCTCTCTCTCTCTCTCTCTCTCCCCTTCCCTCTTTCCTTCTCTTTGTTGATGTTTTGGTAGCTACGGGAGGTATTAACCTCCATATGTAACCTTTGACTAGAATAGAATATTATGGAAGCAAGAGAAACCCTAAACAGATGTGTGAAAACCCTAGAAGACATGTCATCTCAATAGAATATATAATTAAGATATTATCCTCTAGGAAGACAAGTCGACTGAGAATAGTGACTAGAACCACTATAAATAGAGGATAACTTGGTTCATTTGTTCACTCACTCACACTCACTCAGGAAACCAGAAACAATGTGCAAGTTTGGAGGAGGATTAACAACAATTGTAGTTGTACGATTTTCTCTTATTCAGTATTTTCTATACTTTCTCTTGTGCGCTACCCTTGGAGGTGTGTTCTCTTGGTCATTTGTTGCTTCTGGTGTGGCTTCTTGGAATCATTCTTTCTTTCAAAGGTTAAGGTTCTCGAGGGTGGATTTTGTGCCTATGGTTGGGTGACAATGGTGTAACATTGTCTATGGTTATGGGCCCACACTACCTTCGATACAATATAACCACTAGAAGGTAGATCCACAACTCTTTGTCAAGATCATTGTAGCACAATTGCAGTTGCGGTGCCAATTCCTTTGTGCCAGTTACAATGCCATTTGCAACACCAGTTGCAGTGCCAATTGTAGCACCAGTTGCAGTGCTAGTTGCAACACCAATGGCAGTGCTAGTTGCAAAACCAGTTGTAGTGCCAGTTGCAGTGCCAACACCAGTTGCAGTGCCAGCTGCAACACCAATTGTAGTGCCAACACTAGTTGCAGTGCCAGTTGTAGTACCAACACCAATTGTAGTACTAGTTGCAATGAACATTTCTATGAAGTACTGGGACTAATTTTTGGTTTTCCTATTGCGCCTTACCCTAGCGCATCTAAAACTACCTCCAGATTGCAAGTTGGAGCACTTTGAAATTTTTGGTTTTGTCATTGCTTGTCACTTCTGTTGGATGGTGTCGCTTCTACCAGAGGTATGTAATTGTATATGTTTCAACTGTATCACTATATTAAGGGTGTTTATAGGAGAAAGGATCTTTTGTCCAAGTATCAATAGTATATTCAGAGGGATCTTAGATCCAATACATTGAGAGGAACAACACACTCTCCAGGTTGGAAAGAATACTTGTCTAAGAAGAAAATCAACTCAAGAAGAACAATAGCCAGACTCCAGGTTTTCATATTAGGTTTGATATTTTTATTATTGATGCTTAAGTGAGTATTGCAATACTTTATATTTTATTAATGCTAGGAAAAAATAAATACTTAGTAGCATGTACTATTAATATAAATTCTTATTGTACTTAATTGCAATATGAACTAACATATCCTCTAGGAGATATTTCTTTTTCTTGTTCTCAGGTAGGACACCTTGGCAATGCTATAATGAATTACCATGAAATTGATATGTTCTTATACAAAATGCTATTATATTAGAAGTAATTTTTCTCTTGTTGTTTTTGTTTCGAGCAGATTATCCTACATATTCCAGGAAGTTTACCACAGAAAAGAAAGACGTGAAAGAACTCAAAGGGAGTCATATTTTAGAGGGAGTCAATGATAAAAAAGAATCCAACTTGGTTTTGTGACACTTTACAGGACACAAAGGAGAATGCAATAGACATAAGCATGGTAGGAGCATTTTCTCAGATAGAGGGAGTTGGCATCATAATTTGAGATGATGAATATTGCATTACTTCATCAAAGACATGGTGCAAGAAGGAGCAGTTAGGCTCCATGACTTATCCACAAATGAGCAGATATCTGGCATTTGCACTAAGCCTTTGTTTGGGACAAGCTTGGTAGGAATGAAAATGTTCCCCTTGGGGAGTATTGATGATTGTAGCATCATGCCGATATTCCAAGATTGATTAGAAAGACTTGATCATGTGGGAATAGGCCCAGATGTAATCTTTGAGGACTGAAGATTTGAGTTACTGCTAGATATCCTATGTGTCAATTGCATTGGGCCTTAAAACTCTCACAAGTAGGTGAGTATCACTGATAAGTATCGGTCCGACTCTATCTCCATAGGAAATGATCTATAGAATAGGGGAGATAGGGAAAATCTACATCCAGAGTAGATGTTTCTCGATGTAGTCTTTGATGGACTGAAGACTCAAGTTGCTTGAGGTGCAATTCCACATGTTTGATAGTATCGAGATGAATGCATTCATGGAGTGATCCTGTGAGAAGATCAACTATGATGTGAATGTGGCTCCGATGAGGTCATGATTCTTGTCATGGGACAAGAATGACCCGAGGTGCTAGACACATGGTGGTGGAGAAGGATCATCAATATAGCTAAATGAGGCTCATGGATATTGTGACATTGTGAGAAGAATACCAAGAACATGTACGATGATATGTCGTTATGCTAGATTACTACTAGATGATGCTAATAGTAATGATGATAGTCACGACATGGGTGTATCCATGGGTGATCACATCATGTGGGTGTATCCCATGATGATGACGGTGACACACACTACGAGGTGTATCTCTAGTGTTCTCTAGCGGGTTGTGGACCCTAGATGATATTGACAGGTCCACATGGGTGTAGCCATGTGTGAAGTAATGATTCTACCAGTAGCATGATCTATGTAACCATGCCAAGAGGATCATGACATAATGAGCAAGGCTATGAAGAATAGAAGGGAACATCATGGTTAAATAAATCCCTAGCTAAGATGGAGTGTTAATGTTTTGGTACTTGTGGGAGGTATTAACCTCCATATGTAAGCTTTGAATAAAATAGAATATTCTGAAAGCAAGAGAAACCCTAAACAAATGTGTGAAAACCTTAGAAGACATGTTGTCTAAGAAAAATATATAATATTAAAATATTATTCTCCAGGAAGACAAGTTGGCCCAGATTGGTGACTAGAACCACTATAAATAGAGGATGTCCTTGTTATGATATTTATACACTTAGGAGTTAGTTAAGATCTACTTGGTCTAATATGTTGTTAGGTAAAAGTGTGTTTCTTTAGTATGCATTGGTATGCATTTGTAGTTAGGAAATCTGACGGTCACGATATGTTCCCGACACAGAGTGATCCGACGGTTCATACTCTCCTCGATCTTAACGACCATTGATCCGTGGCTTAACACCCGATTGTTCCATGACCTCTATTTAAAGAGCATGGAGGGTCATTTGTTGATGATTGATTGTGAGAAACTCTCTTGTAAAATCTCTCTGTAATCTTTTACTTTGCATTAATAAACTGCTCCAAGTGGCCGCGTTGGTTGGGGCCGTGGATGTTTCCTCGTAGGGGTTTTACCACGTGAAAACATCAGTGTGTTGATCTTTGATCTAGTTATGTGAGTGGTTACTGGAGGTGTTCATCCTCTGTTGGAATAACTATGTTGTCAAACATGGTATCAGAGCCTGTTTGAAGACTCGCTCCTGTTGTAGATCAAGATTGTGAAGACGAGTTTCCTCATCTCCATTTTCTGGCATTTCCATACATTTCTGGGCTGAGAGGACTGTTCCATTGCGTCTGGAGCACTCGTTTCATTTAGGAACACTTTTCGTTTCACTCGAAAAGGTTTTTGTTTACCCAAGATACAACCATTACAGTCAGATCCGAAGGTATAAAGTTTGGATACTTATTTTTTTTAAAATTTTTGCAAAGTTTTGATTTTATTTCGGTTTGTATTTTTTTATTTCTGGGCCGCTACTCTTTTAGATCTGCGTATTCTCTTTTCCCCGCGCCTTGTTTGATCTCAAAAAATCATAAATAGATAGGAAAATGTGCATTTTCCGGGTAAGCTAATCGAGATCTAACCCTTGTTGTCATCGAGAAGTGAAATTTTTTTCTTGTGTGAAAAGAGTTTTTTTGGAGCATGCTCTTCAAGTCCGTCTTCCACAACAACAACAACAATAACAATAACAACACCCCCAATGCCTCCTTCCTTCTCCTATTGTGTCATTATTGTAAATCCTTCAATCCTATCCCAAGTTGTTCTTAAGGGGGGATGTTAGGATATTTAGACACTTAGGAGTTAGTTAAGATCTACTTGGTCTAATATGTCATTAGGTAAAAGTGTGTTTCTTTAGTATGCATTAGTATGCATTTGTAGTTAGGAAATCTAATGGTCACGATATGTTCCCGACATAGAATGATCCGACGGTTCATACTCTCCTCGATCTTAACAGCCATTGATCCATGGCTTAACACCCGATTGGTCCATGATCTCTATTTAAAGAGAATGGAGGGTCATTTGTTGATGATTGATTGTGAGAAACTCTTTTGTAAAATCTCTCTGTAATCTTTTCCTTTTCATTAATAACCTAACACATGTATTCCAACAGAGGACGAACACCTTCAGTAACCACTCACATAACCAGATCAAATATCAACACACCGATGTTTTCACGTGGTAAAACCCCTATGGGGAAACATCCACG
>JZKD02S1771739.1:34900-55174 GCA_000966675.3 Picea glauca
AGAGAGAGAGAGAGAGAGAGAGAGAGAGAAGGGCCTAGAGAGAGAAAGAGTGATCCGGGTGGATATCGGTGGTCACCCACCTTTTCCAACTGGCTCAAAATGTCTTTCTCATAATTTTGATAATTTACTATTTTTAGCAGTTTTTCGAGTCCTGAACTTCCAGAGCCGTTTTGAGGCCCTAAACGACATTTTTTTGGGGTATGTGATCGCAAAAATTTCTCATGAAATTTTTTGCAGCTATTGTATTCCTCAGATATATCTTTCGAATGGGATATCATATGCCTAAAACAGAGATCATATGCAAAAGTTACAACCCCAGGAAGTTGATGTACTGACTTACCCAAATGGGGCCCACATGACTTTTGGCGCTTCATCTCCTAGGGTTAGGTTTTTGGATGTTTAGGGATTTTGAAACTCATGTTTATTGTAAAAAGGCCTTGAGAGCCTCATTGTAATCATCTTCTTGCGAATGAGCACAACTATCACATCTCTTCTCAGAGATAAGTCTCCACCATTCTAGCAAGCTTGTTTTCTGTTGCATTTTACAGTTTCAGTTTATTTCCTTATTGAATAGAAAACCAGTTTTACTGTATCTCTGTTATTCTATGTTAAGAATCTATAGTCATTTCATTCTTCTCATAAAATCTGGATCAGTGGTATCGGAGAGGTCTTCTTCTTGTTGTCTTAATGCATGTCACCAACAAGGTCGGAGTACAAAGAGTTAGGTCTCGAGCTTGTTTCCCTTGAGGACAAAAGCTCTCGCAAACCCAAGCAACCTCTCATGGAAGGAGAAAAGAAAGATGACGGGATATGAGATCCTTTCAAACTGTTGATTGAGGGAGACCTCATGCAATATAGGAATGAGATGATGGATAATTTCACGCAAATCCTTTGGTGACTACCAACAGGTGACACATCTTCTTCGAGCGGAGGCACCACCCCCTTCAAGGTACCAATAAATTTTGATATTCCTATATTTGAAGGTCAGATAGACGCAAATGCTGTAGAAAAGTGGTTGCATCTACTAGAAGGGTATTTTTTTGTCCATAACTTTTCAAATAGAGAAAAGATTACTTTTGCGCTCCTCAAAGCCATTCCCCATGTCAAAGATTGGAGGGAAAATTTATGTGAGCAAAAGGAAACAGAGGAACCCTCATTATTTACAGTCACGGCCACTTGGGAATCCTTTAGGTATTCTATTAAGGAACAATACTACTCTGTCGAAAGTTATGACGACTTGTATACCAAATGGACCACACTGCGGCAAGAAAGAGACCAAGTAGTGCCATATTTCACAAATATCTTCCATACCTTGCGCACCAAGCTGGGTATCAAAGATTCAGAGAAACATCTAGTGCTCAAGTATCACAGTGCTCTACATAGATACATCCAGACTGAAATGCAATTTCTGGACATCTCATCCTTGGGGGCGGCCTACGATATGCCATCAAAATCGAGCAGAACCTCAAACAAAAGACGTAACAATTTGGGTTGGGGAACCCCTCACAATAAAATCCAAGAAAGGGCGACCACAACCCACATAACGAAGGACGAAGAAAATATGGATAGTATCAGGACAACCAGTCCAAGCCGCAATCAAATAAGGACACCGGAAAGACAAAGAAAGATACTGGGAAGTGGTGCGACTTCCATAAGAGCCCTTGGCATAACACTACTGACTGCCGTTCAAAGTAGATGCTGGTGGTCGAAGTGAAAGCCTCTAAATCAGATGCGGTTTTTTACTTTGAGTCAGAACCAAAAAGGGGAAGACAGATCATTGATGTGGAACCCAGTGCCATCGTTGCTACCATGAAGCTCCAGCATGGTGAACCAGACGAACTAGAAGAAGGAGAGTGCTTCTTCCATTCACAGATGTGGGTAAAAGATACCCTGTTGCACTTCATTGTTGATAGTGGTAGCCAGAAGAACCTCATCTCAGCAGAGGTTGTCAAGTGGCTGGCCCTGCCGACAACGACGCACCCACAACCCTACACCATTGGATGGCTTCGCCAAGGAAGTGATCTCCGTGTCAACTAACATTGTCGATTGTCGTATGGCATCAAGCCCTTCAAAGATGAGGTATTATGTGATGCTGCTCCTCTCGAAGTTTGTGATGTTCTTTTGGGCCAACCTTATTTATGGAAACGTCATCTTGTATATGAGTTTAAGCCCCGTAGTGTTATTATTACTTTGAACAGGAAATTGTACAGGATACCCAAGGATATCCCACCTAGTGCTATTTCCTTGATCTATGTTAAGAAATGCAGGAAGGTCATATCTCAAACAGGGAAGTTTGTCTTCTTCATGATTCTCTCTCAGAATGATAGAAAAATCACACCCACATCTAGGGTCTCGGTGGCTGACCTCTCCACACAACAGAAGCAAGTAGATAAGGTCATGGAAGAATACTCTGATATCTTCTCCTCACCTAACAGGGTACCTCTACACTACCAGGTCAAGCACCCCATTGATCTAACCCACGACGCACCACTTCCCAATGGGCCAGTCTATCGCCGCTCTCTATTAGAGAATGAGGATATCAAGCGACAGATCCAAGAATTTCTCCACAAGGGGCACATCCTTCGCAACTCATCACCTTGTGGGAGCCCAATCGTGTTGTTATAGAAGAAAGATGGAACCTAGTGACTTTGCATTGATTATCGGGCTATGAATAAAATCACTGTCAGAAACCGGTACATGATTCCCCGAATTGATGACCTCCTTGATCAACTCATGGGGGCCAAATACTTCAGTAAGGTTGATCTAAAGTCTAGCTACCACAAGGTCCCGATAGAACAGACTGATGTATGGAAGATTGCATTCAAGTCAAAGGAAGGCCTTTTTGAATGGTTGTTCATGCCATTTGGTCTGACAAATGCTCCAGCCACTTTCACGAGGGTGATGGAATATATTCTACGACCATTCAACAATAATTTTGTGGTGGTGTATCTGGATGACATTCTCATTTACAACAAGACTTGGGCCGAACACTTGTAGCACATTCAGCAGGTTTTGCACACCCTTCGACAGCACAAGCTATATGCCAACTTGGAAAAATGCTCCTTCTGCATGGACAGGGTCGATTACCTAGGCTACATAATTAATCAACATGGCATACATGTGTACCTAGCCAAGATCCAAGTCATTTGTGACTGGCCAGCCCCAACCACACTCATTGAACTTTGGAGCTTCTTGGGCCTTCCCAATTTCTATCGCAGGTTTGTGTTAGGATTCTCCCATAGTGCATGGACCCTCAGCCAAATAACCAGGGGTGGTGGTAAGGAAAAATTTGTGTGGGGTCGTCCCCAACAATAAGCATTCGATGATTTGAAGTAGAACTTGTTTTTAGCCCCAGTATTTTCACTACTAGACCTGCAACAACCCTTTAAGATTGAGACTAATGCTTCAGACTATGTTGTGGGTGTTGTTCTCACACAGCATGGCCACCCCGTGGCCTATCATAGTGCGACACTATCAGATGTTGTCTGTAAGTACCCTACTTACGAAAAAGAAATGTACTCCATTGTGCAAGCCTGCAACTAGTGGAGACATTACATTCTTGGGAGGGAGACATTCATCCACACTGATCATAAAGCCACTGCAATTCATGCAGACAAAATGAAAACTGCACAATGATTTCCATCAAAATTGGTCCACATACTTGCAACAATTCCACCTCAACATCAAGTATAACACAAGAAGCACCAACCGCGTCATTGATTGCCTCAACAGACCACTAGTCATGACACTCACCATAGTGCTAGACTCCTATGGCCATGAGACCTCTGGATGGCCCCAACTCTATGAGACAGACCCAGACTTTTCCACCACCTACCAAATTTTGGGTGCAAAGGTAGTTGTCGATAATTTCCATCTTCAGGATGGGTTGTTGTGCCGACTGGGCCATATATGTGTTCCATCAAGTGAGCGAGTGAAGTTGATGTTGGAATCCCACTATAGCAGAGTGGCAGGACACTTTGGCGTCGAAAAGACAGTGGCAATGCTACAAAAACATTTCTACTGGATGAAACTTCAGCAGGAGGTGAACAAGTATATCAGGTCTTGCACTGCTTGGACTATTGCCAAACCAACCACTAAGAAACAGGGCATGTACACCCCTCTTCCTACTCCTGACAGGCCATGGGAATCCATCTCAATGGACTACATGTCGGGCCTCCCGTCCACCAAGCGGGGAAATGACTATGTTTTTCTGGTTGTTGACGACTTTTCTAAGATGGTGATTCTGGTTACTTGGAAGAAGAGCATCACAGCAGAAGCCACTGCCAAGCTCTTCTTTGAATAGGTCTGGGTACATTTTGAAATCCCCAAAACCAATGTCTTATATCAAGACAGTCGATTTCTCAGCACATTCTGGTCAAGCCTCTGGTCACTGCTGGACACCAAGCTCACCAAATCCATAGCCTTCCACCCCTAAACAGATGGCCAAAGAGAGGTCGTAAATCAAATGATTGTGCATATCCTACGCATGTATAATTCCAATCACCCTCACACATGGGATGAGAGTCTTCCCTATGTCCAGCGTAGCTACAATCAAGCCCTGCATATCTCAACCGACCACAGCCCCTTTTAGGTGGGGTTGGGATTCCAACCATTGGCTCCCATAGATATTGCACTTCCCCTTGTAGTCACCTCGACCAACTCCTCTCCTGATCCAACTGAGGCTGACAAAACCACCTGGTTCATTGAGAGGATCTAGCACATCTACCAACAGGTTCAGGATATCCTATAGAAGTCCAATGACAAGTACAAGATATGCCATGATCAACATCGGGTTCCACATAAGTTTCAGGTGGGCGACAAAATTTGGTTGCACTTGTAGAAATAATGCCTTATAAGACCCCATTGGAAGCATCATCCACTCCGTTATGGGTCGTACACCATCACCAAGGTTGTGGGGGATAATTATTTTGCACTGAACATTCCTCATTTTCTTGGCCTGCACCCAGTGTTCAACGTGGACCTCCTTCGGCCTTATTTCCCACCATTATTGGACACCTAAGATGTAACAAAACAACTGACACCAACAGAGATCAACCCCGACTGCATACAATAGGAATCCAGTGATCAGATTGTGGACACATAGATCAAGGGCACTTAACAACAAAGGATCCAACTTTATCGAGTCATCAAACCAGGGCAGCTCTTGCACCAAGTCAAGTGGCTCACCTGGGGCCAAATTCAGCAGAAATTTCCTTATCTGATGGGGGAAATCAACGTAAGGGAGACCAAAGATTCCTAAGGATGGAGGATTGATCCAAGTGAATATCATTGGCCACCCACCTTTTCCAGCTAGCTCAAAACAACTTTCTCGCAATTTTGATAATTTACTATTTTTAGCAGCTTTTCGGGTCCTGAACTTTTGGAGCCGTTTTGAGTCCCTAAACAACTTTTTTGGGGGTATGTTGTAAGTGAAAAATATAATCATGTTGTATTCCTTGGATAGATATTTCCAATGGGATATCATAAGCCTAAAATGAAGATCTCATGAAAAAGTTACGACCCCAGGAAGTTGATGTACTCACTTACCCAAACGGGGCCCACATGACTTTTGGCACTTCATCTCCTAGGGTTAGGATTTTGGATGCTTAGGGTTTTGCAAACTCTTGTTTATTGTAAAAATGCCTTAAGAGCCTCATTGTAATCATCTTATTGTGAATGAGTGTAGCCTTCACATCTCTTCTGAGAGATAAGCCGCTACCTTTCCAGCAAACTTGTTTTCCACTGCATTTACAGTTTCAGCTTATTTCCTTATTGAATAGAAAACCAATTTTACTGTATCTTTGTTATTCTGTGTTAAGCATATATATTCATTTTTTTCTTCTCATAAAATCTGGATGAATGGTATCAGAGCGGTCTACTCCTTGTCATCTTAATGCATGTCCCCAACGAGGTCGGGGTACAAAGAGTTAGGTCTCGAGCTTATTTCTCTTGAGGACAAAAGTTCTCGCACACCCAAGTGACCTCTCATGGAAGGAGAAAAGAAATATGATGGGATAGGAGATCCTTTCAAGTTGTTGATTGAGGAATCCCTCATGCAACAGAGGAATGAGATGATGGATAATTTTGCGCAAATCCTTCAGCGACTACCAATAGGCGACACGTCTTCTTCTAGCGGAGGCACCACCCCCTTCAAGGTACAAATAAACTTTGATATTCCTATATTTGAATGTTAGATAGACACAGATATTGTAGACAAGTGGTTGAATCTACTAGAAGGGTATTTTTCTATCCATAAGTTTTCGAATAGAGAAAAAATTACTTTTGCGCTCCTCAAAGCCGTTCCCCATGTAAAATATTGGTGGGAAACTTTCTGTGAGCAAAAGGAAATAGAGGAACCCTCATTATTTACAATCACAACCACTTGGGAATTATTTAGGGATGATATTAAGGAACAATACTACCCTGTCAGAAGTTATGACGACTTGTATACCAAATGGACCACATTGCGGCAAGAAAGAGACCAAGAAGTGCCATATTTCACAAATATCTTCCATACCTTGCACACCAATCTGGGTATAAAATATTCGGAGTGATATATGGTGCTCAAGTATTGTGGTGCTCTACATAGATACATCCAGAATGAATTGGAATTTCTGGACATCTCATCCTTGGGAACGACCTACTGATATGTTGTCAAAATCGAGCAGAAGCTCAAACAAAAGACAGGACAATTTGGGTCGGGGAACCCCTCACAACAAAATCCAGGAAAGGGCAGCCCCAACCCACAGAACAAAGGACAGAGAAAAGATGGGCAGTATCAGGACAATCAGTCCAAGACGCAATCAAATAAGGACACCGGAAAGACAAAGAAAGATACTGGGAAGTGGTGTGACTTCCATAAGAGCCCTTGGCATAACATTGTTGACTGTCGCTAAAAGAAGACATTGGTGGCCAAAGTGAAAGCCTTTGAATCAGATGCAGGTTCTAACTTTGAGTAAGAACCAGAAAGGGGAAGACGAATCATTGACGTGGAACCCAGCGCCACCATCGCTACCACCAAGCTCCAACATGGTGAACCAGACGAGCCAGAATAAGGAGAGCGCCTGTTCCATTCACGGATGTGGGTAAAAGGCACCCCGCTACACTTCATCGTTGATAGTGGTAGCCAGAATAACCTTATCTTAGCAGAGGTCGTCAAGTAGCTAGCCCTGCCGACAACACCGCACCCACAACCCTACACCATTGGATGGCTCCGCCAAGGAAGTGATCTCTACATCAACCAACAGTGTCGACTGTCATATGACATCAAGCCCTTCAAAGACGAGGTATTGTGTGATGTTTTTCCTCTCAAAGTTTGTGATGTTCTTTTGGGCCAACCTTATTTATGGAAACATCATGCTGTATATGAATCTAGGCCTCGTAGTGTTACTATTAATTTGAACAAGAAATTGTACAGGATACCCGAGGCTATCCCACCTAGTGATATTTCCTTGATCTCTACTAAGCAATGAAGGAAGGTCATCTATTAAATGGGGAGGTTTGTCTTCTTCATGATTCACTCTTAGAATTAGAGAGAAATCACAGCCACATCCAGGGTCTCAACGACTGACCTCTCCACACAGGAGAAACAAGTAGATAAGGCCATGGAATAATACTCAGATATCTTCTCCTCAACTATCGGGGTACCTCTGCACTACCAGGTCAAGCACCCCATCGATCTGACCCTCGAAGCACCACTACCCAATGGGCCAGTCTATCGTCACTCTCTATTAGAGAATGACGAGATCAAGTGACAAATCCAAGAATTGCTCCACAAGGGGCACATCCATCCCATCTCATCACCTTATGGGAGCCTAATCATGTTAGTATAGAAGAAAGATGGAACCTAACGACTTTGCATTGATTATCGGGCTCTGAATAAAATCATAGTCAGAAACTGGTACCCAATTCCTCAAATCGACGACCTCCTTGATCAACTCAAGGGGGCCAAATAATTCAGTAAGATTGATCTGAAGTCTGGCTACCACCAGATCCCAATAGAACAGACTGATGTATGGAAGACCGCCTTCAATTCAAAGGAAGACCTTTTTGAATGGTTGGTCATACCCTTTGGTCTGACAAATTCTCTAGCCACTTTCATGAGGATGATGAACGATATCCTGCGACCATTCACCAATAATTTTCTGGTGGTGTATCTGGATGACATTCTCATTTACAACAAGACTTGGGCCGAACACTTGCAGCACATTCAGTACGTTTTGCACACCCTGCAGTAGCACAAGCTATACACCAACTTGGAAACATGCTCCTTCGGCATGGACAGGGTCCATTACCTAGGCTACATCATTGATCAACATGGTGTACATGTGGATACAACCAAGATCCAAGTCATCTGTGACTGGCCAGCCCCAACCACACTCACTCAGCTTCGAAGCTTCTTGGGCCTTGCCAATTTCTACCGCAGTTTTGTGTTGGGATTCTCCCATATTGCATGGGCCCTCAGCCAAATAACCAGGGGTGGTGGTAAGGAGAAATTTGTGTGGGGCCAGCCCCAACAACAAGCGTTCGTTGATTTGAAGCAATGCTTGTGCTCAGCCCCAGTACTTTCACTACCAAACCTGTACCAGCCCTTTGAGATTGAGACTGATGCTTCAGATTATGCTGTGGGTGTCATTCTCAAGCAACACAACCACCCCGTGGCCTATCATAGTGCGAGACTATCAGATGTTGTCCGTAAGTACCCTACATATGACAAAGAAATGTACTCCATTGTGCAAGCTTGCTGTGAGTGGAGACATTACATTCTTGGGAGGGAGACAGTCATCCACACTGATCATAAGCCACTACAGTTCATGCAGACATAAGGAAAACTATAGAATGACCACCATCAAAAGTGGTCCACATAATTGCAACAATTCCACCTCAACATCAAGTATAAAACAAGAAGCACCAACCACGTTGTTGATTTCCTCAGCAGACTACCATTCACGACATTCACCATAGTGCTAGACTCATGTGGCCATATGACCTCTGGATGGCCCCAAATCTATGAGACAGACCCAAACTTCACCACCACCTACCAAATGTTGGGTGCAAAGGAAATTGTCAATAATTTCCATCTTCAGCATGGGTTGTTGTGTCGATTGGGCCATATATGTGTTCCATCAAGTGAGCGAGTGAAGTTGATATGGGAATCCTACTATAGCTGGGTGGTAGGACACTTTGATGTTGAAAAGGTAGTGGCAATGCTACAAAAACATTTCTACTGGCCGAAACTTCAGCAGGAGGTCAGCAAGTATATCAGGTCTTGCACTGCCTGCGTTATTTCCAAACCAACCACTAAGAAATAGGGCCTGTACACCCCTCTTCCTACTCCTAACAGGCCATGGGAATCCATCTCAATGGACTACATGTCGTGCCTCTCGTCCACCAACTGGGAAGCCCTCAGGCAACAGAGGAACGAGATGATGGATAATTTCGTGCAAATCCTTCGGCGACTACCAACAGGCAACACATCTTCTTCGAGAGGAGGCACTGCCCCCTTCAAGGTACAAATAAACTTTGATATTCCTATATTTGAATGTTAGATAGATACAGATGTTGTAGACAAGTGGTTGAATCTACTAGAAGGGTATTTTTCTGTCCATAACTTTTCAAATAGAGAAAAAATTACTTTTTCACTCCTCAAATCCATTCCCCATGTCAAATATTGGTGGGAAACTTTCTGTGAGAAAAAGGAAACAGAGGAACCCTCATTATTTATAGTCATGAACACCTGGGAATCCTTAAGGGATGCTATTATGGAACATTACTACCTTGTCGGAAGTTATGATGACTTGTATACCAAATGGACCACACTGCGGTAGGAAAGAGACCAAGCAGTGGCATATTTCACAAATATCTTCCATACCTTGCACACCAAGCTGGGTATCAAAGATTTAGAGCGACATCTAGTGCTCAAGTATCGTGGTACTCTATATAGATACATCCATACTGAAATAGAATTTTTGGACATCTCATCCTTGGGCGCAGCCTACCGATATGTCCTCAAAATCAAGTAGCAGCTCAAACAAAAGACGCAAAAATTTGGGTCAGGGAACCCCTCATAACAAAAGAAAAGAAAGGGTAGCCCCAGCCCAAAGAACAATGGACAGAGAAAATATGGACTGTATCAGGACAACCAGTCCAAGCCGCAATCAAAGAAGGACATCGAAAAGACAAAGAAATATACCAGGAAGTGGTGCGACTTCCATAAGAGCCCTTGGCATAACACTACTGACTGTCTCTCAAAGCAGACACTGGTGGCCAAAGTGAAAGCCTATGAATTGGATTCAGGTTCTGACTCTGAGTCAAAACCAGAAAGGGGAAGACAGATCATTGATGTGGAACCTAGTGCCATCGTTGCTACCACCAAGCTCCAACATGGTGAACCAAACGAGAAAGAAGAAGGAGAGCACCTCTTCCATTCATAGATGTGGGTAAAAGGCACCCCGCTACACTTCATCATTGATAGTGGTAGCTAGAAGAACCTCATCTTAGTAGAGGTCATCAAGTGGTTGGCTCTGTCGACAATGCTGCACCCACAATCCTACACCATTAGATGGCTTTGCCAAGGAAGTGATCTTCGTGTCAGCCAATAGTGTCGATTGTCGTACGACATCAAACCCTTCAAAGACGAGGTATTGTGTGATGTTTCTCCTCTTGAAGTTTGTGATGTTCTTTTGGGCCAACCTTATTTATGGAAAATTCATGATGTATATGAGTCTAGGCCTCATAGTGTTATATTACTTTGAACAAGAAATTGTACAGGATACCCGAGGTTATCCCACTTAGTGCTATTTCCTTGATCTCTGCTAAGGAATGCAGGAAGGTCATCTCTCAGATGGGGAAGTTTGTCTTCTTCATGATTCACTCTCAGAATGAGAGAAAAATCACGGCCACATCCAGGGTCTCGGTGGCCAACCTCCCCACACAATAGAAGCAAGTAGATAAGGTCATGGAAGAATACTCGGATATCTTCTCCTCACCTACCGAGGTACCTCTGCACTGCCAGGTCAAGCACCCCATCGATTTGACCCACAGTGCATCATTTCCCATTGGGCCAATCTGTCACCGCTATCTATTAGAGAATGAGGAGATCAAGCTATAGATCCAATAATTTCTCCACAAGGAGCACATCTGTCCCATCTCATCACCTTGTGGGAGCCCAATAGTGCTGGTACAGAAGAAAGATGGAACCCGACGAATTTAAATTGATTATCGGGCTCTGAATAAAAT
Organism: Picea glauca; assembly: GCA_000966675.3. Taxonomy (NCBI): domain Eukaryota; kingdom Viridiplantae; phylum Streptophyta; class Pinopsida; order Pinales; family Pinaceae; genus Picea; species Picea glauca. The sequence goes on from JZKD02S1771739.1 coordinate 46,139, forward strand.
CTTCAGGATGGGTTTTTGTGTCGACTGGGCCATATATATGTTCCATCAAGTGAGTAAGAAAAGCTGATCTGGGAATCCCACTACAACCGGTGGCAGGACACTTTGACGTAGAAAAGACAGTGGCAATGCTACAAAAACATTTCTATTGGCCGAAACTTCGGCAAGAGTGTTATAACCCTAATTTTCACCAGACATGCTTACCTGGCATCAGACCATATCAGATTCCTTCTTTACCAAAACACTATTGCACAACTCTTCTTAAAAACCTCTTTTACAAAGGCCCACGTGCCCTGCTCCATTACTGCATGCGTGTACACGCTAGCTGACCCAAAACAGCCTGCGTGTACCTACAAAAGCATGAAAAAAGGAAATTTGCTAACATAACACATAGCTTTGGGTGATTTAACTAAACCTTCTGGCCATGCATGACCAAGGGTTCGACCAAATACCTATCTTCTTCTAGCCTATAAAAGAAGGGTTAGGGGTCCCATTTGGAGGAGGAGAATCATAGTAAAGCAACTATACCTGATTGTGCATTTCCTTTGTCCCAACCCTTTAGCCATCCTTGTGCAAAGAAAAAGATAGAGAAAAGAAGTTGTAGGATAGTTGAAGAGGAGCCCATGACCAGGTTCATGGAGCAGTGGTCGGCTTCATCATTGTAAGTTGATTTGTTGAAGTTAATAATAAAGAAGTACTTTTCCCATCCCACCATATGAGGCTTTCATGGTTTATTGCATATATGTTTATTGAATATCTAACCCATTAATCTATATATCAAATGCATGTGGATTTCTTTGTTTGTCTTGTGTGAATGAAGGTCAACCTTGGGAGGAGAGCTGCAGTCAAAGAGCGATAAAGTGTGAAGAAGGATCGATATCAAATGCCCAAAATAAGGTATGCTCACTTGATCTTCTTAACTATGTATTTTCTTAAGAATAATGGGGATTAGGTCTGGGACGACGGTAGAAAGTAGGAATCTTTAGGTCTTTTCTGCATGCATAATTAAACCCTAAGTGCTAGTTCGTAGAGGGATTTCCCACTCAAAACAGAATTGGCGACCATACTAGGGATTGTCTAGGGTTTCTAGGAATATTTTTTGGGTATTTTTAAGAATTGGTTTCATTTCCTCTTTTTAAAGTTTCTACAAAAGTCTGAGCTAACAGAGATTCTAGTCTTCCATACCATTTATCTCTATTTCTTTGCTTGAATTTATTTTTTTCCGAGACCCATAGAGGTACATGCGGCCTATAGAAGGTCTACACGCGTGTACTCATGCCTTGCATTCTCACAACCCGCGTGTACACGCTAGCTGAGGAAGTGTCAGTAGCATGTATGATTCCAAAAAATTTCTTTTAAAGAGGCATTCATCCTCTTCCCTGTCAGAATTAGTCCTTCTCAAGGGTTTTCTGGAACTCTTTCTAGTATTTGTTGTTTGCAGTCTATAGCTTATGTTTCACCTTGGATTGGTTTGTTATATGAAGTTTTCCTTGAATTGTTTTCTTTTTTTTGTTAAGGTAAGTGTTTGAGTCTTCAAGAGATTCTGGTTCTCAGTACCAGTAGTCTCTGCCTAGGATGGCTTGCTTGGATTTTCATTTGTCTCAAACTTTCATATATACACGCGGCATGTATAAGTCCAACACACATGTACACACGCTCTGACTTTACACATCTCCCGTGCACACGCTTGTTGTTGAACTGTCAACAATGTGCTTGTGGAGATAATTTTTGTTGAAGGTGAGGCAATCATCCTTTATTTTGACAAGATTTATACCTCTCAGGTTTGGGTCTTTGTCATAGTGGTTAGTGACTTAGGTTTGATCACAGCAATAGCTTTCTTTTTTCATTTAGAATTTTTCCTCAAAATTTTTCTTTTATAGGGTTTTTAGACAAGTGTGAGAGTCCAATTTAAATTTGCTTGTGTGTGATTTTTAAAGTGACTCTTTGCGATCTGCGCTTAGGACAAAAGTTTTCTTGGTTTTGACATGTTGATATTTTTCCTTTTTTCTTTTTGAGCATTCAAATAAAAAAAAATCTTTTATTTCTTTGTTTGGTTAAAAGGTGTTGTTTTGCATTAGTAACCAGGGAAAAGTCTTTGCTTTCATAAGTTCTTGATGGTTTACTTAGACCATAAGTAGCTCATAGTTGAGTGAAATCCTTCTTTGAGTTTGTGGTTCAAAGATCTTAGAAAAAAAATTAAGTTTGAAAAGTTGCTTAGGAGTTGAGTTAAGTAAAGGTTTTTGTTTCCATCTTTCTGTTTATTTTGATTTTGTCTTTCAAACATATCTAGTTTCACTTTCATAACCTTTGACTTAAGACAATCCATAAAAATTAACACTAAATCTAAAATTCATTAGACTTTTTATGTTTGTAGGGTCAACCAACTAGTTTAGGGTTAGGGCCTTGAATTAGGTTGGAGAGGAAACTCTTCAAGGCCATTAAATTAAACATTGGAGTCTGAGTTAGGGAGTGTCAAAGTCTAGTATCGTGAAACTTATATGGGACCCCCCTCTATCACAGGGTATAAACACGAGGTCGTTTGCGGAAAGGTAGCAGAGATAACCCCTCCAAAGCTAGACCAATTGTAGTGGAGAACACATATAGAGGGCTTGTCTTGGGATTTCGTCGATTGCATTTTCCACGGAGCTTCGTGGGTCTTGAATCCGTTTGAGGTCCTCAGTTGTCTTCTGGACCACTTTATTTTGATACTCTTGATAGGTTTTGGGCTCAATACCCTTCTCATTGTGGTCTACCCGAATTTTGACTGTACCTGCCTGGTGATTGTTCGTGTGCTGGCAACCTAGTTGTCTATCTTTCTAGAGACATACACAGGTGACCGTGGGGGTATACTGCGGCATATAGGATAGACATTGGGCCACACTTTGTAGAGTATACCCAGAGGGCGATTCCGTGTTTGAGTTTCACTTACATCAGTAAGTTTCTCTAGGGTTGGTTGTTGTAATTGTTCATCCAATTAGTTTAGTGTTTGCTTGTTTTATCTTGTAGAGACTTTTTTAGTGTGTGTTGTTTTTTGAATGAATAGAAATCCCTAGAGTGTCTTTGATCTTCTCACGTAGTGGAGGATCATGAGCTCCACCGGTCACGAAGGCTTATGGGCCTATCACTAGTTACACTGGAGCCACCCCCACCACCACTAAGGCGAAAGCTAGACCAACAAGGGTCTTTTGAAGTGACCGGGTCACAAGAAATTGTGCCCGACCAACATTTAGAGGAAATGACCATTTTAGAATTTGGAGCGAAAGCTCTTATTCCACTTGAAACTCCAACCACTGATCTTTCGACACCCATCATCGTACCAATTCACCCGTACGAGTGCCAGATAGTGTCGCACGTAAAAATGGAAACAAATGTTGTCACTCCTTCTGAGAATTCTTCAATTCCCACTACGGTTGTCACCATAGGAGAGTTTCCACCTCCTAACCCACCATCACTAGTCCGAGCCACCATGGTCTCGACCACCTCTAGCTCGCACAATGGTTAAATATCATCTATGGTGGTGACCACAACCCCTTTCACACTAAGTGTGACAGGCCCTCTCTTCTCATACGAGATGCCTAGATCAGGTACAAGTCATGTACTTTCCTACTCCACTTCACAGACTTTAGGTCTGGGGGAAGGGAGCTGTAATGCTCCTCTACAAGGCCACATGGGGGGCACTTCATCTCCTTTTAATGATTTACCTTACGGGGGAGGTCATATACCTCCTTCGTCCCCTTCGCTCGGTGGCACGCATGGGAAATCCCTTCCCAAAGTCCTCCGAATGTAATGCATGCCCATCCATCTATGTCCAATTTTTGGAATCAGCCGATGATGTCTCCTCACATGTAGAATCTATACGCTGGCCATGGCCATGGTTTTTACCAAAACCCAAGCCAGTAGCTAAAATTTTCCTAGCAACCTAGTGCCAGTCAAACTCCAGGTCCCTTTTTCCCAGGTTATCACCAACAACCCAAACTACCTTTCCTGGCAACCTTGCATTTTCCAGACTTGAAAAGGTTGTTGAATGACCCTATCTATCACGATACATGTTGGCCCCCTATGCCAATGAAGTTTCCTTCAGACATACCAAAGTTTGAAGCCAATCCTAACGAAGATCTAGGTGATCATGTGACTACCTTCCATATTTGGTGCTCATCTAACTCGTTGAAGGATGACTCTGTATAGTTGCAATTGTTTCAATGTACTCTCATTGGGAGTGTCGTGAAATGGTACATTGAGCTCGACCACTCAAGATACTCTTCCTTCGACGAATTGGAAATGGATTTCCTAAACCATTTCCAATTACCTGTGAGATAAGATACTGACACAGAATTGGTGGCCAATTTCACACAGACAAAAGCGGACCATATCTCTGATCACATCCAAGAATGGAGATGCTGAAAGATTTTAATTAAGGTGCCAGTCCCACCATCATTCCTTCTCGAGTGGTTCCTTAATTCTTTGGTCCCACAGTTATCCAAAGACATCGCAACGTCGGGAGTATTTTCCGAAGAAGACGCCATCATGAGAGTTCAACAGCTTGAGCTAATCTATTCTCAGTCTGATTTATTATATGAGATCTTTCTAGATGTACCATGCTCAATACTTGATAAAAACAGATAGAGTGTTGGACCACATGCTGATGGTATTGTTGGTTCAGCACAAACAAAGACCGCTGAGCAATTGACGAAGCAATTGAGCAGTTGTCTATACAACACACAGCGACCAGCCACTGTTTTGGCTGCTCCCCCTACTAAACTGTCAGATGTACACACAGTGCAATTGACAAATCCAAAGGCCACCCAACATCCTGAAGGAAAGAAAAAACAACAAAAGAAGGGTAAGGGGGATAAGAAACCCACTAATAATGTTGGTGGGGGAAACACTGAGAAACGAAAGGTGAGGTATCCGTGCAACCTGTGTGTGGAAGACCACCTGACCCACCAATGTCCTCAGCTTGCAGAGGCCCAAAATTTTGTGACACAACAACAACCTGTTGTGTTAACCAATCCATTTCAGCATGGGCAAAACCTAACCCAAGTCTCTACAAGCACAGAAGGGGGAAGTCAAGGACCCTCTCCATCTTCGAACAATCTCGCATACACAAATGTGTATATGATGAAGGATGATGATTTTATATCGAATATAGTGCATGACTACAGTAAGCCAAGCACTTTTGAGAAGGGAAAAGAAGCCGAACTCCCATCTCTTCCTCTACAGATTGAGAAGACTTTGGGTGAAACAATGACACGCATCCCAAAAGGCACGTTCAAAAAATCTTCTCACAACCCAAACACAAGGGCCGCCCAGAACTATTATGTGGTGGAGGATTTGTCTCAAACCCTTTGTGCGATGTCCTCTTTGGAGGTCCTCCAAAGATTCCCTTCCCAGAGGAAATCTTTGTTAACCGCTTTAGGATCTACCAAGACTTGTAATCTAGGTACCATCATTCTAGATACAACTGACTTAAAACCTCATCTACCTTACCACGTAGCGTTTAAGATAGTAGTGGCTCACCCCACAAAAACTTTTACTCGAAATATTTTGCACACGGTGGTTGATGAAGGTGGCTCGACATGTGTTATGTCGTTGGCATGTTGGAAAGCCATTGGCTAGCCCGTTTTGTCTCTGTCACCTACTCTTCTCGCTGCTTTTGATGGTCGTTCGTTCCGACCATATGGTATCATTCCCTCTTTCCCCATGTAGTTAGGAGGGAAGACCATGTGCGTCGAGGTATAAGTAGTCGATGCATCCCTCAACTAAAATCTCTTGTTAGGAAGGAGTTGGACTTATGCCATTGAAGCAGTGGTTGCTACAGTTTTTCGGTTCTTGTTGTTTCTACACGAGGACCGGATTGTGACCATTGATCAATTGTCTTTCTCCAAACTTGACCCTTCATTGGGGGTGTCCACGGTCCTGATGATTGATAATCGTCAACCAGGCGTAGTCAATGTAGGGGTGGTTTTGTGTCCATCTTTGATGGGTACCTTCGATTACCCGCCCCCTCAAGGCGATGTCAAGTTCATATCCGACCACCATAAGGTTGAGATTTTCCAAGTTTTGTCGTTTCGCACGACTTACTTCAACGATCCGTGGATACTTCCTTCCCCATCGGCTATGATGGATGGGATAGGGCACCTGGGCATGTCCATGCCCTTGTCCGCAGCTAAAGTGGCCTACTCTTTAGTCCAACAAGCTTCAACCAACACAGATCCAACTCCTACACAAGAGTTAGATCCGCTTCTAGAGCCTATTTGGGCTCAAGGTTTTCTCACTGACACCGATTCGTTAGACTTAGTCTTTCCCTCCGACGAAGTAGTAATTGAAGCAATGAATAGTCCATACAAACCTTGGGATGATCTTCATCACAGATCATACTTCCTCCCAGAGTTAAGCAGAACCAAAGCCAGAGAATTCACCTTGACTATGACTGGAGATAGGTCTTGTCCTATTAATCCCTTAGCTACACACGAGGTCTATGCTGAGGGTAATATTGCAACTGTCACTGAAACGATACCGATCAATATCTCCAGAACCCCTGGAATCATGGAGAATGTTTTCGTCAGAGCTAACTTCTTCCTTGGAGAGATTCAAATCTACACAGATCTATTTAAAGAATTCCAGAACGTTTTTGCCTAGTCTTACGAGGAAATGCCAGGCATCGATCCAAAAATAGTCGAACATGAAATCACAACTTATCCAGATGCCAAGCCTGTTCGAAAGAATCTTCGTTGAGTTAATCCCAGGAAAGAAACAACCATTAAGGTTGAAGTTGAGAAACCGCTAAAAGCCGGTTTTATCTATCCTATCCATTTGACCCAATGGGTGTCAAATCCTATGACGGTCAATAAAAAACAAGGCACGATTAGTGTATATACAGACTTTCATGATTTGAACAAGGCCTGTCCAAAAGATACTTTTCCCACACCATTCATCGACCAAATAATTGATGAATGTGCAGGTTGCGAGGCCTTCTCTTTCATGGACATTTTTTCGGGATATAATCAAATACAAATCAAACCTGAAGACCAGCACAAAATGACATTCATTTGTCCATGGGGTACATTCGCGTATTGTAAGGTTCCCTTTGGTCTCAAAAATGCTGGAGTAACCTTTCAGTGGGCCATGTCTTTTTCTTTCCATGACCTCAAGCATATAGTCTAGGCCTATTTAGATGATTTAGCATCTCGATCTCACAAGAGAATGGATCATCCCACACACCTTCGACTTATCGTTGAGCGTTGTCGCTACTTCTAGATTCACTTGAATCCAAACAAGTGTAGCTTTTGTGTAACATCAGGACGTTTGTTAGGTTTCATAGCATCAACAACAGGGATCATGGTCGATCCTCTCAAGGTTGAGGCAATAATTCAGTTGCCTCCCCCATGCACAATCCTTCAACTTCAGAGTCTATAGGGCAAGGCTAATTTCTTAAGACGTTTCATTGCCAACTATGCCGAGATCACAAAGGTCTTTATGCGCTTACTGAAGAAAGATGTTCCTTTTCATTGGGATGATGTCTCTCAATGCTCTTTCGACACATTGAAACATTCCCTCACAGCTTCCCCTTTGCTTCGGCCACCTAACTATAACAAAGATTTCTTTTTATATCTGGCTGCAGAAAAGTCAACCATCGGCATGGTCTTAGTTCAGGAAGATGACTTGTTCTTAGAATATGTGATTTATTACCTGAGCCAAGGCCTCATAGGACCGGAACTCAATTATTCTCATATCGAAAAAACTTGCGTTGGAAACAGTCCATGCTGTTCAACGGTTCCGTCATTATGTTCTATTTCACAAGACCACCATCATTGCTATTGTGAATCCATTCTAGTACATGTTGACACGATGGGTAATAGGCAAAAATATCAATAGATGGATAGTCGTCCTCCAGGAGTTTGACTTAGATTTTGTTTCAACGAAATCCAAAAAGTCACTGGTCTTCGCAGAACTTATTTTAGAACTTCTGGTTGAGTTAAGTGTTGTTGTGCCCGAAGAGTCACCTATCAGAGGAGATATGTTTTTCATCACATCTTCGGATCCCTGGTACGAAGATATACTTATCTATCTCTATACTTTGAAGTGCCCCACCTCTGCTTCTCATGATGAGTGTCTATGTATACGCCATCAAGCAAAGAATTATCTCATACTCGATGATACATTGTATCAACAAGGTGTAGACTGCATCCTGCACTGATGTCTCACTCACGAAGAAGCAGTTATGGTGCTTAATGATTGCCATACCGGAGCCTGTGGCAGTCATTTGTCTGGGTTGGAAACAACCCAAAAGATTTTACGAGCAGGTTACTTCTGGATGACACTAATAAAAGATTGTATCAAATCGGTCAAGAAGTGCCACCCATGCTAGATCGTCTCTTGGAAGATGAGGGCACATCCCATTCCCATGTTTCCTTTCATCACAGTTGGTCCTTTCACCAAGTCATGGATTGATTACACTACATGCAACCCTCCTTCAGCAAGGGGGAATCATTATATCATCATAGTTGTAGACTACTTCATGAAGTGGGTCGAAGCTATGCCAATGTTTAAATATGATGGATATACTGTGGCTCTCTTTTTATTTAACCAGATAATAGCAAGGTTCAGCGTCCCGAGAGAGATTGTCACTGACCATGGTAGTCACTTTCAGAACTAGATGATGACCGAGTTAACATCAAAGCTTGGGTTACAGCAAGAACATTTGTCACCCTACTACCCCCAAGCAAAAGGTCAGGTTGAAGCTGTAAATAAATCTCTTAATACCATCCTACAACGAACGATCAACTCAGCCAAGTCAAATTGGCATTTGATGTTATACTCAACATTATGGTCTTACCGAATGTCTATTAAGACTGCAATCGATTTATCACCTTTTCAACTCGTTTATGGGTTGGAAGTAGTCTTTCCTATCAAATGTCAGATCGATGTTGGTCACTATAATTGCTTAATTAATTTCAAACAACCAAGTGAAACATAAATTATCAACCTAGGGAAGTCTTTTGTTTCAAAGATAGCTGCGCACTGTGTATGCTCAATTCC
>JZKD02S1771739.1:55184-88562 GCA_000966675.3 Picea glauca
AAAACAGATTAAGCATATAATAATGAGAAAGGACCTTATATACCTTGGAATGATCAGGTGTAGTGATATTATGAGTCTAAACACTAGTGATGAAGGGTATAACAATGGAAAAAAGGGTACAATATGTGGTCCTAACAATCGCGTCCCTAAACTTGGCAGTACAATTATTGCCAGACACTTCTCCACTTTAAGAGCGATTAAAATACCTTGAGAAGCTCAATGAGCAGTGTTGTGATGCATCCCTGGCCAATGAGGCTCACAAGCACAAAGTCAAGTGTCAATATGATCGATCTGTTCGTCCTCAGATTTTATCTGAAGGAGACCTTGTCCTGGTCTATGACCAAGATAAGGACCCCCTAGGGGCAGGAAAATTCAAACCCATGTGGTTCGGACCTTTCATCATAAAAGAGATTCTTAAAAAGGGTGCTTATCATCTGGTTGAATTTGAAGGGAATGCTTTGGTAGAGCCTAGAAATGGGTTCTACCTCTCATAGGTAGGTCACCATGGGTAACTTTTTGTAACATATGTATAGTCTTTGTTCTATTACTTTCTAGTTTCTTTTAGTATTATGGATGTGTCATTTTTTATGTTGTCTTTTGTCACTGTGGTAGATGTCAAGTGAATCTGAGGTATTCATTAGGTATGTAGACGGTGCTAGTCGGCACACTCAGAGGCTTGCCTCTGCAACTTAGGTAATTTTTACACCTCGAGGCCAGTTATTATCTTCTAGAGGTATATGCTTAGGTGACACCACAAACAATGTCGTCGAGTATAATGCAGTTATTGAGTTACTTCGTGATGCCCTGTGTCTATCTCGATGCTCAGCTGGTTGTGTCTTAGTTAAATAGAGTTTACTATGTTCATGATCTGACTTTACACCGACGATTCCTTAGGGTACGTCTCTTAGAACGAAGCTTTGATTATATTACATATTTTCATGTTCTTAGGAGATTAAACCAAATTACAGATACTCTAGCTAATCAAATTTTAGATTGGCATCTCACACACATATGAAAGGACATACACATAAACATGTAAATACATTTTTAAAGGAAAAATTGATCCATAAGACACAAAAAGACATAAAAATCCATATATAATATCATAGTCACTAGAGTACATAGTTGGATGCAAGCGCCTCAAAAATATGACCAATAACAAGTCACGGGGCTTATGCCCTCAAGACATATATACAAGTAGTGCTCTCTTCACGTGAAAATTCTAACTATGGTCAGGGCTTGTGGGCCCAGTTGTATTGATCAACAATGTTTTCCAAACGCCAAAACAATCAGACCCACATCCGTGGTGCCCCCACTACATGAGGCTGCATAGATGGTGGAAAATCCTCAATCTCTGCCATAGGGACCGTGTGGGTGAGCGAAGTAAAGTTTCACTCGACTTATCTCAACACCCTCTTAGCCTTCCTAGTTGGAAGCTCTCCTGCTGCTACCGGTCCCCCTACGACGACATGTGTGGCCCCTAGTCGAGGATGACGCCTATTCCTTGTATAGTCTGTAGGTCGCATTGGTCCCACATCTACACACAACAGACACATATCTGTCATAAAATCTGGTATAAAAAAATGAAATATAACAAAAAAAACATAAAAATTACATATGTTTCACAAAAAAAAAAAAAAAACAATGATGTCAACTTACCCATCTCTCCTCGCTCCTCACCAGGAGGTACTGGTATCTTAGGATCTCTCGAGAAATCAATCCTAGCATAAGGGTAATCCTCTATGAATAGGATCTGTCGCGACAACCAAGCGAAGAAATCATTGTCAAAGGACTCATTGGCCCTTCCACCACCCTATCATGGCAGTAACACTACCCATTTACAAACTGCAGGAAGAGAGGCTTGATGTCCTCATACCACTACTCGAGAACTGAAGCTTGAAACTCTTTCAAATAAGAAAGAGCATAGAATGGTCCTGAACCCAAAGTTCCTTTGTGTCCATGATCGACAATCTGTCAACTGCTTCTTCATACAATCTAGCAGTGTAGTGCTCCAGTCAAATATTTGTGCATGTAAGCACTGGACTGCATAGTTCATCTATGCATGGGACACCTGATGTAGAGCTACATAACCAGTCATCTGCCCAATAGGAAACACAATCGCCTAGAGCGATAAGTCAGTAATCTTGCTTATGGGCACCTATGAGCTCGATCAGTCTATACTAGCCTCACAGTAAAGTCCTATCAATTCCGCTATGTTATGCGTCCCCGAAAGAAATGTACGGAAGTTGAATGGTTCCCCTCTCTTGGAGAGGCCAATCAAAAAATATATTTCCTCTGTCGTGGGCACCAGTGATTTCCCCTCTAACATAAAGGCCTCTGCATTCGGATGCCAATAATCAACTAAGGCATTCAGTAGCCTAGGTTGTGCTCACATAAAAGGACATAAGAAGAAATTGAGTAGCCCACATTTCATTAAGGAAGCCATAGCATTGGGGTCTTTCCCGACCAACTCACTAACCTCCTCATGCTCTCTTTCTCTCCAATGAACATACATCCTGCAAAACACCAAAGTTTAGGAGGGTTAACCCTTGTTTTTTAAATTTTTTCATTCAATAAGGGGGTCCACGCAGGATGTAATGTTGACAGTCATGTGTACACGTGTGCAATTTTTACTCTACCCGAATGTACATGCGGCCTGTCCTAAGATAGACTGTGTGGACCTAGGGCCAACCTTTTGAAGGTTGACACCCCCCCAAAAATTGGAATCCAAAGCATAAATAAAGATTTAAATTGCAAGAGGAGAGAGTTTATACTTACTTGGTCCAGACAGATGGTCGTTTCGTCCACTGTAGCTCCCAGAATCACCACTTTTATCAAAGGGGTTTTTTTCCTCCAGATTCAATTTCCAAATCAGCAATGGTGATAATGAGCTGCCAGCTTCTATTTATAGGCTTTTTGGCCTCTTTTTGTCACTTTTTTGGCCGCCCTTATCATTTTCTTTAAACCAAAAACCATTTAGAGTGATTCGGGAGTTGCATTGGAAGGGTATGATCGGGTATTAGGACATTTTTTTTGGAGTTTTGGGTAACTTTTGATGGTCCATGGAAAAATATCAGATGATCAACTTGAGCATGTAGGTTAGGTTTCTACCCTAACTTTTGTATCTTGTTGTCTTATCCCTTTGCCATAGGATCAATCCCATCAGGTTGCGACATGAAACCATCATTGCTTCTTTAGAAGTGTCTCGCGTTGGTGGTAGAGATTACCAGAACATGGATGCCCTAGGTAGATCCTGGTTGCATTATGGTGTCCATGCTGTCTCTAGTCACTGTAGGCTCGGGAGTCCTTATTATTTTTCCTGATTACTAGTTTGAGCCTCATTTTCATGATTCCTTTTCACTCTTGACCTCACCCTCGAGACTCCCAAAAGACATAACGGGTCTTCTTTTAAGCCCTTTTCAGACCCTCTAAACATGAAAATATTGTCGATAAATATTTTGCCCTTTCAGGCTCGTTAAACTAAAATTTGAAGTCACGTCTTTCCGGCAATAGTTTACCCCTTTTTTGGTCAGGACGATCAACTGTACGAACAAAGGTATACTCTAAGGAACTTCAATTCTCTAGAAGAGTACTCTCAGGTATCATTTTAACCCTTTTTCGGGCCTTAGGGACTAAATTTACGAAAAAGGAACCCCCACAGAGTCCATAGTTAAGCTCTCTTCAGACTCCCTAAAATTGAAAAGATCGTCGAGTGACCTTATTCTTTCACACTCGTTAAGATGGTCCAGAAGAACATTCCTGATGGAGTCCATAGTTGATCTTTTTTCAGACTCCTTAAAAATGAAAAAAATGGCTGAGTGATCTTGTCTTTATCACACTCGTTAAAATGGTTTTGAATAGACATCTTTTCAGTGCTAGTTTACCCCTTTTGCAAACCAACTAGACTACATTCGAAAAAGGTACCCCAATGGAGTCTCCTTTTACGTTTTTTCAGACTCTCTAAATATGAAAAACCATCGAGCTTACCTTCTCTGGGCTCGTTAAAATTACATTGAAAGACATTAACATTGTGTCTTTTGTTAACCGCGTTTGCATACCTACGTCTTTGGTCTAATGTCAACTCCATGTTTCTCTCAACTGAACCATCTAAAACATACCTTATACGTAAGCCTTGTATCACTTTTCCTCTGTGTCTTGACACCTTTGGCCCCTGGAGGATTTTTCCCGAGTGTCGTTACTCTAAACATCAGTCTTGTCCTTGTGTCTTGAACTTGTATGTTTGCAACACTCGTTCCTCCTTTGTAACGTAACATTATTTTATTCTTTTTCCAAAATTATTGAAAAAGACAAAAAAATCAAATATACCCCAAAAAGAGGAAGGGAAAAGTATTTTCTTTATTGGCAGCAAAATGAGTCACCCTTGGATAAAGAACATCTGTCTGTTGTTCGTCAAACTCTGGGATTTAATATGACCTTAGGAAGTTGTTTCTCGCTACATAGAGCCGTGTCCTCCTCTGTTTGGTTATTCTTCCAAACATATGGAGAGTTTGCGTTGCCTCCTGCCTCGTGAACTTATGTTAATGCCATGCTGCCCGAGTCTCATCATTTGTCCTGCTATTGTCCAAGGGAATTTTTTACCAAGCCTGAGTCGGCCCCTCTAGAGTTTGTCTCTTGCCCTCATACCCGACCATCCTGAATGTCCAATCAAGTCTTTTTTTCGAAATCAATGCATCTTTCAGTCTGATCATCAAGATTCTCTAGTCCATGACCAATGAGACATTGAAGACCTCTGGGTAGTGAAGTCATACACTCATATTACACTCCTACCCGAGTTTTGAATATTTTGAAGTTGTTTCTTGAGCTTTGAAGACCTCATGTCCAGCCATTAGGCCTTATTAGCTTCTAATAAGATGGATACTCTACATGTATATCTTTTTGATTTCGATATGTAGCTCCACTGTGTATTGCTCATGGCTACACTTTATATAGTTATATGACATGGATATACAGTGTATTTGATTGGTAGGCATGTTTTTATTTTATCCTGAGCATGGGTATGCCCGCCTCGGTGAGACAATTGTTATTTTTGCAGACGACACTTCTCGATTTCTGGTCCTTAGGCTCACTTGTTCGGCACATTGGTGAAGATTGTTAATGTATTTCGGCCATCAAATGCTCTTTTGACATCACACATTAGGGGACATCTATTATAACCCTAATTTTCACCAGACATGCTTACCTGACATCAAGCCATATAAAATTCCTTCTTTTCCAAAACACTGTTAAACAACTCTTCTTAAAAACCTCTTTTATAAAGGCCCACGTGCCCTGCTCCATTACTACATGTGTGTACATGCTAGCTGATCCAAAACAGCCCATGTGTACCTACAAAAGCACGAAAATAGGAAATTTGTTGATGGAACACACATCTTTGGGTGAGTTAACTAAACCTTCCCACCATGCATGGCCGAGGGTTTGACCAAATAGCTAGCTTCTTATAGCGTATAAAAAAAGGGTTAGGGGTCCCATTTGGAGGAGAAGAATCATAGTAAAGAAACTATACCCAATTGCGCATTCCCTTTTTCCCAACCCTTTAGCCATCCTTGTGAAAAGAGAAAGATAAAGAAAATAAGTTGGAGGATAGTTGAAGAGGAGTCTGGGACCAGGTTCGTGGACCAGTGGCCGACTTCATCATTGTAAGTTGATTTGTTGAAGTTAATAATAAAGAAATACTTTTCCCATCCCACAATCTGAGGTTTTCATGGTTTATTGCATATATGTTTATTAAATATCTAACCCATTAATCTATATATCAAATGCATGTGGAGTTCTTTGTTTTTCTTGTGTGAATGCAGGTCAACCTTGGGAGGAGAGTTGTAGTCAAAGAGAGATCAAGCGTGAAGAAGGATCGATATCAAACGCCTGAAATAAGGTATGCTCACTTGATCTTCTTAACTATCTATTTGCTTAAGAATAATGGGGATTAGGTATGGGATGACAGTAGAAAGTAGGAATCTTTAGGTCTTTTCTGCATGCATAATTAAACCCTAAGTGCTAGTCTGTAGAGGGATTTCCCACTCACAACAAGGATGTCAGCAAGTATATCAGGTCTTTCACTGCCTGCGCTATTGCCAAACCAACCACTAAGAAATAGGGCCTGTACGCCCCTCTTCCTACTCCTGACAGCCCAAGGGAATCCATCTCAATGGACTACATGTTGGGCATCCCATCCACCAAGCAGGGAAATGACTGTGTTTTTGTGGTTGTTGATCACTTTTCTAAGATGGCGATTCAGGTTGCTTTCAAGAAGAGGATCACAACAGAGGCCACTACCAAGATCTTCTATGAACGGGTATGGGTAAATTTTGGAATCCCACAAACCATTGTCTTAGATTGGGACAGTCAATTTCTTAGCACATTCTGTTCGAGCCGTTGGTCACTGCTGGACACCAAGCTCACCAAATCCATGGCCTTACACCCCCAGATAGATGGCCAAACCGAGGTCGTAAATCGAATGATCATGCATATCCTACGCATGTATAATTATAAGAACCCTCACACATGGGATGAGAGTCTTCGCTATGTCTAGCATAGCTACAACCGAGCTCTGCATAGCTCAATCGGCCATAGCCCCTTTCAGGTGTGGTTGGGATTCCAACCATTGGGTCCCATAGATGTTGAGCTTCCCCTTGTGGTCACCTCGATCGACTCCTCTCCTACTCCAACTGAGGCTTCCAAAGCCACTCGTTTCATTGAGAGGATCCAACACATCCTCCAACAGGTTCAGGATATCCTATAGAAGTCCAATTACAAGTACAAGCAGTTCCATGATCAACATCGGGTTCCACATAAGTTTCAAGTGGGCGACAAATTTTGGTTGCACTTGTAGAAAGAATTACTTACAGGACCCCATCAGAAGCTTCACCAACTTCATTATGGGTTGTACACCTTCACCAAGGCTGTGGGGGATAATTCTTTTATGCTCAACATTCCTCCTTTCCTTGGCTTGCACCCAGTGTTCAACGTAGACCTCCTTCGGCCTTATTTCCCACCATTATTGGACACCTCAAACATAGCAGAACAACTGACACCAACAGAGCTCAGCCCCGATTTCATACAACATGAATCTAGTGATCAGATTGGGGACACACAGATCAAGGGAACTCGACAACAAAGGATCCAACTTTATCGAGTCATCAAAGCAGGGAAACTCCTGCACCAAGGCAAGTGGCTCACCTGGGGCCAAATTCAGCAGAAGTTTCCTCATCTGATGGAAGAACTCAACGCAATGGAGATTATTGATTCCTAAAGATGGAGTGTTCATCCAGGTGGATATCAGTGTCCACCCACCTTTTCTAGATGGCTCAAAACAACTTTCTCGCAGTTTTGATAATTTACTATTTTTAACAGTTTTTCGGGTCCTGAACTTCTGGAGCCGTTTGAGGTCCTAAACGACATTTTTTGGAGTATGTTGCAAGAAAAAAATTTCATCATGTTGTATTCCTTGAATAGATATTTCCAATGGTCTATCATATGCCTAAAACAGAGATCGTATGCAAAAGTTACGACCACGGGAAGTTGATGTACTGACTTACCCAAACGGGGCCCACATGACTTTTGGCGCTTCATATCCTAGGGTTAGGTTTTTGGATGTTTAGGGTTTTTGAAACTCCTGTTTATTGTAAAAGGGCCTTGAGAGCCTCATTGTAATCATCTTCTTGCGAATGAGTGCAACCGTCACATCTCTTCTCAGAGATAAGCCGCCACCATTCCAGCAAGCTTGTTTTCCGCTGCATTTTACAGTTTCAGCTTATTTCCTTATTGAATAGAAAACCAATTTTATTGTATATCTATTATTATGTGTTAAGAATATGTAGTAATTTTGTTCTTCTCATAAAATCCGTATCATTGGTATCAGAACGGTCTGGTACTTGTCATCTTGATGCATGTCCCCAACGAGGTCAGAGTACAAAGAATTAGGCCTCGAGCTTGTTTCTCTTGAGGACAAAAGCTCTTGCACACCCAAGTGACCTCTCATGGAAGGAGAAAAGAAATATGACAGGACAAGAGATCCTTTCAAACTGTTGATTGAGGAATACCTCACGCAACAAAGGAACGATATGATGGATAATTTCGTGCAAACCCTTCGGCGACTACCAACAACTGACATATCTTCTTCGAGCAAAGGCACCGCCCCCTTCAAGGTACAAATAAACTTCGATATTCCTATATTTGAAGGTTAGATAGATGAAAATGTTGTAGATAAGTGGTTGAATCTACTAGAAGGGTATTTTTGTGTCCATAACTTTTTGAATAGACAAAAGATTACTTTTGCGCTCCTCAAAACCGTTCTCCATGTCAAAGATTGGTGGGAAACTTTCTATGAGCAAATGGAAACAAAGGAACCCTCATTATTTATAGTCACGGCCACCTGGGAATCCTTCAGAGATGATATTAAGGAACAATACTACCATGTTGGAAGTTATGAGGACTTGTATACCAAATGGACCACACTGCGGAAAAAAAGAGACCAAGCAGTGCCAGATTTCACAAATATCTTCCATACCTTGTGCACCAAGCTGGGTATGAAAGATTCAGAGTGACATTTGGTGCTCAAGTATCACGGTGCTCTGCATAGATACATCAAGACTGAAATGGAATTTCTGGACATCTCATCCTTGGGCGCGGCCTACCGATATGCCGTCAAAATCGAGTAGAAGCTCAAACAAAAGACGCGACAATTTGGGTTGGGGAACCCCTCACAACAAAATATAGGAAAGGGCGGCCCCAACCCATAGAAAAAAGGACAGAGAAAAGATGGATAGTATCAGGACAACCAGTCTAAGCCACAATCAAGGAAGTACACCAGAAAGACAAAGAAAGATACCGGGAAGTGGTGCGACTTCCATAAGATCCCTTGGCATTACACTGTTGACTGTCGCTCAAAGAAGATGCAGGTGGTCGAAGTGAAAGCCTCTGAATCAGATGCAGGTTTTGACTCTGAGTCAGAACTAGAAAGGGGAAGACAGATCATTGACACACAACCCAATGCCACCGTTGCTACCACCAAGCTCTAGCATGGTGAACCAGACAAGCCAGAAGAAGGAGAGTGCCTCTTCCATTCATAGATGTGGGTAAAAGGCACCTTTTTACACTTCGTCATTGATAGTGGTAGCCAGAAGAACCTCATCTCAGAAGAGGTCATCAAGTGACTGGCCCTATCGAAAACGCCGCACCCACAACCCTACACCATTGGATGGCTCTGCCATGGAAGCGATCTCAACGTCAGCCAATAGTGTCTACTATCGTACGACATCAAGCAATTCAAAGATGAGGTATTGTGTGATGTTTCTCCTCTCAAAGTTTATGATGTTATTTTGGGCCAACCTTATTTATGGAAACGTCATGTTGTATATGAGTCTAGGCCTCGTAGTGTTATTATTACTTTGAACATAAAATTGTATAGGATACTCGAGGCTATCCCACCTAGTGCTATTTCCTTGATCTCTGCTAAGAAATGTAGGAAGGTCATCTCTGAGACGGGGAAGTTTGTCTTTTTCGTGATTCACTCTCAGAATGAGAGAAAAATCACAGCCACATCTAGGGTCTCAGCGGCTGACCTCTCCACACAGCAGAAGCAAGTAGATAAGGTCATGGAAGAATACTCGGATATCTTCTCCTCACCTACCAGGGTACCTCTACACTGCCAGGTGAAGCACCCCATCAATCTGACCCCCATCACACCACTGCCTAATTGGCCAATCTATTGCTTCTCTCTATTAGAGAATGAGGAGATCAAGAGACAGATCCAATAATTTCTCCACAAGGGGCACATCTTTCCCATCTCATCACCTTGTGTGAGCCCAATCATGCTGGTACAAAATAAAGATGGAACCTAACGACTTTGCATTGATTATCGGGCTCTGAATAAAATCACAATCAGAAACTGGTACAAAATTCCTGGAATCGACGACCTTTTTGATCAACTCATTGGGGGAAAATAATTTAGTAAGATTGATCTGAATTCTGGCTACCACCACTTCCTGATAGAACAGACTGACGTATGGAAGATTTCCTTCAAGTCAAAGGAAGGCCTTTTTGAATGGTTGGTCATGCCCTTTGGTCTGACAAATGCTCCAACCACTTTCATGAGGATGATGGACGATATCATGCGACCATTCACCAATAATTTTGTGGTGGTGTATCTGGATGACATTCTCATTTACAACAAGACTTGGGTCGAACACTTGCAGCACATTCAGCAGGTTTTGCACACCCTTCGACAACACAAACTATATGCCAACTTGGAAAAATGCTCCTTCGGCATGGATAGTTTCGATTACCTAGGCTACATAATTAATCAACATGGAATACATGTGGATCTGGCCAAGATCCAAGTCATTTGTGACTAGCCAGCCCCAACCACACTCATTGAGCTTTGGAGCTTCTTGGGCCTTGCCAATTTCTACCACAGGTTTGTGTTGGAATTCTCCCATATTGCATGGACCCTCAGCCAAATAACTAGGGGTGGTGGTAAGGAAAAAATTTTGTGGGGTCAGCCCCAACAACAAGTGTTCAATGATTTGAAGCAGTGCTTGTGCTCAGCCCCAGTACTTTCACTACCAGACCTGTGACAATCCTTTAAGATTGAGACTGATGCTTCAGACTATGTTGTGGGTGTCGTTCTCACGCAGCACGGCCACCCTATGGCCTATCATAGTGTGACACTATCAGATGTTGTCTATAAGTACCCTACTTACCACAAAGAAATGTACTCCATTGTGCAAGCCTACAACTAGTCGAGACATTACATTCTTGGGAGGGAGACAGTCATCCACACTAATCATAATCCACTTCAATTCATGCAGACACAAATAAAACTGCAAAATGATTGCCATCAAAATTGGTCCACATACTTGCAACAATTCCATCTCAACATCAAGTATAACACAAGAAGCATCAACCACGTCACTGATTGCCTCAGCAGACCACCAGTCATGACACTCACCATAGTGCTAGACTCCTATGGCCATGAGACCTCTGGATGGCCCCAACTCTATGAGACAGACCCGGACTTCACCACCACCTAGCAAATTTTGGGTGCAAAGGTAGTTGTCGATAATTTCCATCTTCAGGATGGGTTGTTGTGTCGACTGAGCCATATATGTGTTCCATCAATTGAGTGAGAGAAGATTATATGGGAATCCCACTACAACTAGGTGGTAGGACACATCGTCGTCGAAAATACAGTGGGATTGCAACAAAAACATTTCTACTCGCCGAAACTTCGACAACAGGTCAGCAAGTATATCAGGTCTTGCACTGCATGTGCTATTGCCAAACCAACTACTAAGAAACAGGGCTTGTACACCCCTCTTCCTACTCCTAACAGGCCATGGGAGTGCATCTCAATGGAATACATGTCGGGCCTCTCGTCCACCAAGCGGGGAAATGACTGTGTTTTTCTGGTTGTTGATCGCTTTTCTAAGATGGCGATTCTGGTTGCTTGCAGGAACAGCATCACAACAGAGGCCACTGCCAAGATCTTCTTTGAACAGGTTTGGGTAAATTTTGGAATCCCACAAACTATTGTCTCAGATTAGGAAAGTCGATTTCTCAACACATTTTGGTCGAGCCTCTGGTCACTGCTGGACACCAAACTCCCCAAATCCACGACCTTCCACCCCTAGAAAGATGGCCAAACCGAGGTCGTAAATCGAATGACCGTGCATATCCTGTGCATGTATAATTCCAATCACCCTCAGACATGGGATGAGAGTCTTCCCTATGTCCAACATAGCTACAACCAAGCCTTGCATAGCTCAACTGGCCACAACCCCATTCAAGTGGGGTTGGGATTTCAACCATTAGGTCCCATAGATGTTGCACTTCCCCTTGCGGTCACCTCAACCGAATCCTCTCCTGCTCCAACTGAGGGTGATAAAGTGATCCGGTTCATTGAGAGGATCCAGCACATCCTCCAACAGGTTCAGGATATCCTACAGAAGTCTAATGACAAGTACAAGCAGCACCATGATCAACATCGGGTTCCACACAAGTTTCAGGTGGTCGACAAAGTTTGGTTGCACTTATAGAAAGAATACCTTACAGGACCCCATCATAAGATTTGTCCACTCTATTATGGTCCATACACCATCACCAAATATGTGGGGGATAATTCTTTTGCGCTCAACATTGCTCTTTTTCTTGGCCTGCACCCAGTGTTCAGCGTGGACCTCCTTCGACCTTATTTCCCACCATTATTGGACACCTCAGACATAGCAAAACAACTGACACCAACAGAGCTCAACCCAGACTGCATACAACAGGCATCCAGTGATCATATTTCAGACACACAGATCAAGGTCCCTCGACAATAAAGGATCCATCTTTATCGAGTCGTCAAAGTAGGGCAGCTCCTGCACCAAGGCAAGTGGCTCACCCGGGGCCAAATTCAATAGAAATTTCCTCATCTGATGGGGGCACTCAACGCAATGGATACCATTGCTTCCTAAGTATGGAGGATTGATCTAGGTGTATATTTTTGGCCACCCACCTTTTCCATCTAGCTCAAAACAACTTTCTCGCAATTTTGATAATTTACTATTTTTAGGAGTTTTTTGGGTCCTGAACTTCCAAAGCAGTTTTGAGGCCCTAAACAACATTTTTTTGGGTATGTCCATTTCCAAAAATTTCATCATGTTGTATTCCTCGGATATACCTTTCCAATGGGCTATCATATGCCTAAAACGAAGATCATATGAAAAAGTTACGATATCGGGAAGTCGATGTACTGAATTACCCAAACCAAGCGCACGTGACTTTTGGTGCTTCATCTCCTAGGGTTAGGTTTTTGGATGTTTAGGGTTTTTAAAAATCCTGTTTATTGTAAAAAGGACTTGAGATCCTCATTGTAATCATCTTCTTTCAAATGAGCGCAGCCGTCACATCACTTCTCAAAGATAAGTCGCCACCATTCCAACAAGCTTGTTTTCCGCTGCATTTTACAGTTTCAGCTTATTTCCTTATTGAATAGAAAACCAGTTTTACTGTATCTCTGTTACTCTATGTTAATAATATGTAGTAATTTTGTTCTGCTCATAAAATCTGGATCAGTGGCATCAGAGGGGTCTTCTCCCTGTCATCTTAATGCATGTCCCCAACGAGGTTGGAGTACGAAGAGTTAGGTCTCGAACTTGTTTCTCTTGAGGACAAAAGCTTTCGCACACCCAAGCGAAATCTCATGGAAGGAGAAAATAAATATGACAGGACAAGAGATCCTTTCAAACTGTTGATTGAGGAATCCCTCATGCAACAGAAGAACAAAATGATGGATAATTTCACGCAAATCCTTCGGCAACTACCAATAGGCGACGCATCTTCTTCGAGCGGAGCCACCTCCCCATTCAAGGTACAAATAAACTTCTATATTCCTATATTTGAAGGTCAGATAGATGAAGATGTTGTAGACAAGTGGTTGAATCTAATATAAGGGTGTTTTTATGTCCATAACTTTTCAAATAGAGAAAAGATTACTTTTGCGCTCCTCAAAGACGTTCCCCATGTCAAAGATTGGTGGGAAACTTTCTATGAGAAAAAAGAAACAGAGGAACCCTCATTATTTACAGTCACGGCCACCTAGTAATCCTTTAGGGATGATTTTAAGGATCAATACTACCCTGTTGGAGGTTATTATGACTTATATACCAAATGGACCACACTATGGCAATAAAGAGACCAAGCAGTGCCAGATTTCACAAATATCTTCCATACCTTGCGCACCAAGCTGGGTATCAAAGATTCAGAGCGACATCTGGTGCTCAAGTATCGTGGTGCTCTGCATAGATACATCCAGACCGAAATGGAATTTCTGGACATCTCATCCTTGGGTGCGGCCTACCGATATGTCATCAAAATCAAGAAGAAGCTCAAACAAAAGATGTGACAATTTGGGTCAAGGAACCCCTCACAACAAAAGCCAGGAAAGGGTGGCCCCAACCCATAGAACAAAGGATAGAGAAAAGATGGATAGTATCAGGACAACCAGTCCAAGCCGCAATCAAAGCAGGATACCGAAAAGACAAAGAAAGATACTGAGAATTTGTGTGACTTCCATAATATCCCTTGGCATAGCATTGTTGAATGTTGCTCAAAGAAGATGTTGGTGGCCGAAGTGAAAGCCTTTGAATCAGATGTGGTTTCTGACTCTGAGTCAGAAGTAGAAAGGGGAAGATGGATCATTGATGTAAAACTTAATGCCACCGTTGCTACCGCCAAGCTCTAGCATGGTGAACCAGATGGGCCAGAAGAAGGAGAGTGCCTCTTCCATTCACAGATTTTGGTAAAATGCACCCCGCTGCACTTCAACGTTGATAGTGGTAGCCAGAAGAACCTCATCTCAACAGAGGTTTTCAAGTGGCTGGTCTTGCCAATAACACTGAACCCACAACTATACACCATTGGATGGCTCTGCCAAGGAAGTGATCTCCACGTCAGCCAATAGTGTCGACTGTCGTACGACATCAATTCCTTCAAGGATGAGGTATTGTGTGATGTTTCTCACTTGAAGTTTATGATTTTTTGGGGGGCCAACCTTATTTATGGAAACGTCATGTTTTATATGAGTCTAGGCCTTGTAGTGTTATTATTACTTTGAACAGGAAATTGTACAGGATACCCGAGGCTATCCCACCTAGTGATATTTCCTTGATCTCTGCTAAGCAATGTAGGAAGGTCATCTCTTAGATGGGGAAGTTTGTCTTCTTCGTGATTTGCTCTCAGAATGAGAGAAAAATCAGAGCCACATCCAGGGTCTCGACGACGGACCTCTCCACACAGAAGAAGCAAGTAGATAAGGTCGTGGAAGAATACTCAGATATCTTCTCCTCACCTACTGAGGTACCTCTTCACTGCCAAGTGAAGCACCCCATTGATCTAACCCTCGATGCATCGTTTCCCAATGGGTCAGTCTATCATCTCTCTCTATTAGAGAATGAGGATATCAAGCGACAGATCCAAGAATTTCTCCACAAGGGGCACATTTGTCCCATCTCATCACCTTGTGGAAGCCCAATTGTGCTAGTACAAAAGAAAGATGGAACCTGGCGACTTTGCATTGATTACCGAGCTCTGAATAAAATCACAGTCAGAAATCGGTACCCGATTCCTCGAATCGACAACCTCCTTGATCAAATCATGGGGGCCAAATACTTCAGTAAGATTGATATGATGTTTGGCTATCACGAGGTCCCGATAGAACAGACTGGCGTATGGAATATTGCCTTCAAGTCAAAGGAAGGCCTTTTTGAATGGTTGGTCATGGCCTTTGGTCTGAAAAATGCTCCAACCACTTTCATGAGTATGATGGACGATATCCTGCGACCATTCACCAATACTTTTGTGGTGGTGTATCTGGATGACATTCTCCATTACATCAAGACTTGGGCTGAACACTTGCAGCATGTTCAACAAGTTATGCACACCCTGCGGAAGCACAAGCTATACACCAACTTGGAAAAATGCTCCTTCGGCATGGACAGGGTCCATTACCTAGGCTACATCATTGATCAACATGGCATACATGTGGATCTATCTTGTTGTTGCAAGAGTTGGTTCTAGGCTGTAATAGAGCCAAGCCTTAACACATTTTAAATGAAATTTATTTTGTCACTTGAACTTGACTTGGGTTGCATGCAAGTAAATTCTGAGATAACCTCGAACCACTTTTGATTGGAAACTACCCCTTCCAACCCAAGAGGGATCTCTTAAAAATATGTGTTAATAGGATATTCAATAAGCTTAACAGTGGAAAGATCTATGGGTAACAAAAAGTTTTGGGTTTTTAGGGTTGATGGGTTGGACCAGAAAGTAGTCCATTGGGCATGGAGTCAAATGATCAAGCTAGTAATAAGAATGTTTCAGCAATGGAAATCCATGGAGCAGAGGTGAGATAGAAGCTAAAAAAAGTATGGCAACAGAATAAAGAGAAAACATATCAAAATTCAAGGATCACTTAGCAATGAGTGAATTCCAAGCATAAATCAGTGGAAAGAGATAGTTGGGACAAAGCATCTAGCAAGGATGAATTATGAACCTTCATATCTCTGCAAGAAACAACCTATAACCTGTCCTGCAATAGAGCATCTAACAAACAAATGAATTCTATTACAAACACAGTTACAAATCAGGAAGAAAATGGAAATAAAACCAAGTGAAATGATGTGAAAACGAAGCAATAAGACATTCTCTGCAAACAAAATCACAAGAATCTCTGATATAGATCGAAAATGCTCTGCACTCTTTTATTAAAAATGAAAACAAGTGCCACAGCCTAGGAGTACTACTCCCTCCCCTTTCCTTTTAAAAATATGCCTCATATATCTATTGAGGTCGAAATCCTCTATAATCTAAAAGATAACAATAGTTACAACCAATTCTTGAAACTTTCTGCCATAGAAAATGGGCCAAACTGCCAAAACCTGGGGTTGGGGTTATGGATTTGTATCTCTAGAATTGCGATAGATGTGTATAAAATGAAATAGGATTTTTTACATCTGTTTATTCTGAGAAAAAACCTCTCTCAATTCCCTGAGACCCCTTTTCACTTTTCCCAAATCTGCGTTTAACAAACATGTGTCAAAACAGGAAAATATGAAATCCAAAAATTAGGTCTTGAAGATGGATTCAATTCTCCCAATATGTGACACCTGTAGGAAAAATTAAAGAGGATAATGATATATGATGTGTTAGGAACAAAATCCTCCAACCGTTTCTCAAAATGATACTCCAGTCACTCAGAATCCTCATTTGAAAATGATGACTCAGCACAGTAAAAACGCCATATTTCTGAAAATGAACCTCATCTTGCGGGGGAATTATGACTGCCTTACCAAGCTCAAAATGAAATTCTGAAGACACCAATGGACAGCTTATGATTTGTATATGTTTATCGACTATTCAAACACGAAAAACAACCTCTCCACGGCTGAGAAAATTGCATTTTTCTAAATCAATTTTGCTTGTCACTAGAGTCCCGATTTTGGGTTTTCAATATTTGGGGAAACGAAGCAGTGGTTATTAAAATATTCACGCCGGCTAAATCCCCGATGGCCAAATACATGAAATAGATTTCGGCTTTTACATTTCACTCTTTTGGGCCTTCGGGTTTCGGGTATCATGTCCTCAAGAGTTATGACATGCAAGGAATCTCGAATCACGAAATCACGATGGGATTAATTAGACAATAATCATTTGTTTTAATCCCTTAATTAATCACGATTAACAATTAATATTTAACCTTTCATGGATTTAAGTGTTGGGACTTCGATAATACTTGATGCGAGAAATCCTGAATCGCAAAATTGCGATGAGATTTATTAACATTAATCTTTCTTAATCTTTATTTGACCCGTCTTATACTTTAATACTTTAGTGAATTCGGGGATCAGGGTTGTAGTTATTAAAATATCTACGTCGGCCAAATCCCTGACAGCAAAAAAAAAAAAAACCCGGCCTCATGAGATTTTTCTCCATGTGGCTTAATGCTCGGTGTATGCAGTCATTCTACTACCAATGCTTCCATTCATTCTCCTAAGTGACCGAAAGCCAAAATTTCAATATTTGTTACAACACAACCAAGATCCAAGTATTCCATGACTGGCCAGCCCCAACCACACTCACTGAGCTTCAGAGCTTCTTGGGCCTTGCCAATTTCTACCGCAGGTTTATGTTGGGATTCTCCCATATTGCATGGGCCCTCAGCCAAATAACTAGGGGTGGTGGTAAGGTGAAATTTGCGTGGGGCCAGCCCCAACAACAAGCATTTGATGATTTGAAGAAGCGCTTGTGCTCAACCTCAATAAGATGACTACCATACCTGCACCATCCCTTTGCGATTGAGACTGATGCGTCATACTATGCTGTGTGTGTCGTTCCCACGCAACATGACCACCCTGTGGCCTATCATAGTGCGACACTATCAGATGTTTTTCGTAAGTACCCTACTTACAACAAAGAAATGTACTCCATTGTGCAATCCTATCGCCAGTGGAGACATTACATTATTGGGAGGGAGGCAGTCATCCACATTGATCATAAGCCATTGCAGTTCATGAAGACACAAGGAAAACTGCAAAATGACCGCCATCAAAAGTGGTCCACATACTTGCAACAATTCCACCTTAACATCAAGTATAAAATAGGAAGCACCAACCACGTTGTTGATTGCCTCAGCATACCACCAGTCGCGACACTGACCAGAGTGCTAGACTCCTACGGCCATAAGACCTCTGGATGGCCCCAAATCTATGAGACAAACCCGGACTTTGCCAGCACCTACCAAATGTTGGGTGCAAAGGCAGTTGCCGATAATTTCCATCTTCAAGATGGGTTGTTTTGTCGATTGGGCCATATATGTGTTCCATCAAGTGAGCGAGCGAAGTTGATCTGGGAATCCCACTACAGCCAGGTGGTAGGACACTTCGGCATCAAAAAGACAGTGGAAATTCTACAAAAACTTTTCTACTGGCCGAAACTTCGACAGGAGGTCAACAAGTATATCAGGTCTTGCACTGCCTGCACTATTGAAAAACCAACTACTAAGAAATAGGGCTTGTACAACCCTCTTCCACCTCCTGACAGACCATGGGAATCCATCTTAATGGACTACATGTCGGGCCTCCCGTCCACCAAGCGGGGAAATGACTATGTTTTTGTGGTCGTTGATCACATTTCTAAGATGGCGATTTTGGTTAATTGCAAGAAGAGAATCACAGTAGAGGCCACTGCCAAGCTCTTCTTTGAAAGGGTCTGGGTACATTTTGGAATCCCACAAACCATTGTCTCAGATCGGGATAGTCGATTTCTCACAACATTCTGGTCGAGCCTCTGGCAGGGATGATTTTAAGGATGGAAATTTATTTTAAAATGTAGAAACCTTGGTGAATCTTACTAATCCTCCATATGCCAACTATAAATGTTTGGTGATATTTTTGTAAAATATTCAAATTTCTAAGGATTTTATATAGTTTTTATAAAATTTTGGCGATTTTTAAAGTAAAATAATTTAATCCTATAGAATTTGGGTGAATCATTTTTAAAATAGTGAATCTCATTTTTGGAAAAACCATGCAAAATTATCCCAAGAGCAAAATGTATCCCCTAAAATCATCCATGGGGCCCTTTGGTCACTGCTAGACACCAAGCTCACCAAATCCATGACCTTCCACCCCTAGACAGATGGAAAAACAGAGGTCGTAAATTGAATGATCATGCATATCCTACACATGTATAATTCCAAGCACCCTCACACATGCGATGAGAGTCTTTCCTATGTCCAGCATAGATACAACCAAGCCCTGCATAGCTCAACCGGCCACAGCCCCTTTCAGGTGGGGTTGGGATTCCAACCATTGGGTCCCATAGATGTTGCACTTCCCCTTGTGGTCACCTCGACTGATTCCTCTCCTGCTCCAACTGAGCCTGACAAAACCACTCATTTCATTGAGAGGATCCAACACATTCGCCAATAGGTTCAGGATATCCTATAGAAGTCCAATGACAAGTACAAGCAACACCATGATCAAAATTCAGTTCCAGATAAGTTTCAGGTGGGTGACAAAGTTTGGTTTCACTTGCAGAAAGAACACCTTACAGGACCCCATCAGAAGCTTTGCCCACTCCGTTATGGGTCATACACCATCACTAAGGATGTGGGGGATAATTATTTTGTGCTCAACATTCCTCCTTTCCTTGGCCTACACCCAATGTTCAATGTGGACCTCCTTCAACCTTATTTCCCACCATTATTGGACACCTCATATGAAGCAGAACAACTGAAACCAATAGATCTCAACCCCAATTGCATACAACAGGAATCCAGTGATCAGATTGTGGACACACAGATCAAGGGAACTTGACAACAAAGGATCCATCTTTATCAAGTCGTCAAAGCAGGGCAGCTCCTGCACCAAGGCAAGTGGCTCACCCGGGGCCAAATTCAACAGAAATTTCCTCATCTAATGGGGGAACTCAATGCAATGGATACCATTTCTTTCTAAGGATGGAGGATTGATCCTAGTGAATATCAGTGGCCACCCACCTTTTCCAGCTGTCTCAAAATGGCTTTCTCGCAATTTTGATAATTTACAATTTTTAGCAATTTTTCGGGTCTTGAACTTTCGAAGTCGTTTTGAGGCCCTAAACGACATTTTTTGGGGTATGTTTTAGTAGAAAAATTTCATCATGTTGTAGTCCTTTGATAGATCTTTCCAATGGGCTATCATATTCCTAAAATGGAGATTGTATGCAAACGTTACGACCACGGGAAGTTGATGTACTGACTTACCCAAACGGGGCCCACATGACTTTTGGCGCTTCATCTCCTAGGGTTAGGTTTTTGGATGTTCAGGGTTTTTGAAACTCCTGTTTATTGTTTTCCACTGCATTTTATAGTTTCAACGTATTTCCTTATTAAATAGAAAACCAATTTTACTGTATCTCTGTTATTCTGTGTTAAGCATCTATAGTCATTTCATTCTGCTCATAAAATCTGGATTAGTGGTATTAGAGCGGTCTGCTCTTTGTCATCTTAATGCATATCCCCAACGAGGTTGGAGTACAAATATTTAGGTCTCAAGCTTGTTTCTCTGGAGGAAAAAATCTCTCGCACACCCAAGCGACCTCTCATGGAAGGAGGAAAGAAAGATGATAGGACAAGAGATCCTTTCAAACAGTTGATTGAGGAATCCCTCATGCAACAGAGGAACGAGATGATGGATAATTTCGCGTAAATCCTTCGGCGACTACCAACTGGCGATGCATCTTCTTCGAGCGGAGGCACCACCCCCTTCAAGGTACAAATAAACTTCGATATTCCTATATTTGAAGGTCAGATAGACGCAAATGTTGTAGACAAGTGGTTGAATATACTAGAAGGGTATTTTTATGTCCATAACTTTTCGAATAGAGAAAATATTACTTTTGCGCTCCTCAAAGTTGTTCCCCATGTCAAATATTGGTGGGAAACTTTCTATGAGAAAAATGAAACAGAGGAACCCTCATTATTTATAGTCATGGCCACCTCAGAATCCTTTAGGGATTTTATTAAGGAACAATACTACCTTGTCGGAAGTTATGACGACTTGCATACCAAATGGACCACACTGCGGAAAGAAAGAGACCAAGCAGTGTTAGATTTCACAAATATCTTCCATACCTTGTGCACCAAGCTGGGTATCAAAGATTCAAAGTGAAATCTGGTGCTCAAGTATCATGGTGCTTTGCATAGATACGTCCATACCAAAATGGAATTTCTGGACATCTCATCCTTGGGCGCAGCCTATCAATATGCCATGAAAATTGAGCAGATGCTCAAACAAAAGACACGACAATTTGGGTCGAGTAACCCCTCACAACAAAAGATAGAAAATGGAGGCCCTAACCCACAAAACAAAGGACAGAGAAAATATGGATAGTATCAGGAGAACTAGTCCAAGCTGCAATCAAATAAGGACACAGGAA
Organism: Picea glauca; assembly: GCA_000966675.3. Classification (NCBI taxonomy): domain Eukaryota; kingdom Viridiplantae; phylum Streptophyta; class Pinopsida; order Pinales; family Pinaceae; genus Picea; species Picea glauca. Next base: position 76,665 of record JZKD02S1771739.1, read on the forward strand.
AGACAAAGAAAGATACCGAGAAGTGGTGCGACTTCCATAAGAGCCCTTGGCATAACACTACTGGCTGCTGCTCAAAGAAGACATTGGTGGCCAAAGTGAAATCCTCTGAATCAGATGTGGGTTCTGACTCTGAGTTCGAACTAGAAAGGGGAAGATAGATCATTGACGCAGAACCCACTGCCACTGTTGCTACCACCAAGCTCCAGCATTGTGAACCAGATGAGCCAGAAGAAGGAGAGCGCATCTTCCACTCATATATGTGGGTAAAAGGCACCCCGTTGCAATTCATCGTTGATAGTGGTAGCCATAAGAATCTCATCTCAGCTGAGGTCATCAAGTGGCTAGCCCTATCAATAACACCACACCCACAACCCTACACCATTGGATGGCTACGCCAAGGAAGCGATCTCCATGTTAGCCAACAGTGTCGACTATCATACGACATCAAGCCCTTCAAAGATGAGGTATTGTGTGATGTTGCTCCTCTCGAAGTTTGTGATGTTATTTTGGTCCAACCTTATTTATGGAAACATCATGTTGTATAGGAGTCTAGGCCTCGTAGTTTTATTATTAATTTGAACCAAAAATTGTATAGGATACCCGAGGCTATCCCTCCTAGTGCTATTTCCTTGATCTCTGCTAAGCAATGCAGGAAGGTCATCTCTCAGACGGGGAAGTTTGTCTTCTTCATGATTCACTCTTAGATTGAGAGAAAAATCATAGCCACATCCAAGGTCTCGCCGACCGACATCTCCACACAATAGAAGTAGGTAGATAAGGTCGTGGATGAATACTCGGATATCTTCTCCTCACCTACCGAGGTACCTCTGCACTGTCAGGTCAAGCACCCCATCAATCTGACCCCTGGCGCAGCGCTGCCTAATGGGATAGAATGAGGAGATCAATCGACAGATCCAAGAATTTCTCAAGGGGCACATCTGTCCCAGCTCATCACCTTGTGGGAGCCCAATCATGCTGGTACATAAGAAAGATGGAACATGATGAATTTGCATTGATTATCAGGCTCTAAATAAAATCACAGTCAGAAACCGGTTCCCGATTCTCCGAATCGATGACCTCCTTGATCAACTCATGGGGGCCAAATACTTCAGTAAGATTGATATGAAGTATGGCTACCACCAGGTCCCGATAGAATAGACTCATGTATTGAAGACCTCCTTCAAGTCAAAGGAAGGCCTTTTTGAATGGTTGGTCATGCCCTTTGGTCTGACAAATGCTCCAACTACTTTCATGAAGATGATGGACGATATCCTGCAACCATTCACCAATACTTTTTTGGTGGTGTATCTGGATGACATTCTCATTTACAACAAGACTTGGGACGAACACTTGCAGCATATTCAGTAGGTTCTGCACACCCTGTGGCAGCACAAGCTATACGCCAACTTGGAAAAATGATCCTTCAACATGGATAGGGTCCATTACCTAGGCTACATCATTGACCAAAATGGCATACATGTGGATCCATCCAAAATCCAAGTCATCCGTGATTGGCCAGCCCCAACCACACTCACTGAGCTTCGGAGCTTCTTGGGCCTTGCCAATTTCTATCGTAGGTTTGTGTTGGGATTATCCCATATTGCATGGGACCTCAACCAAACAACCAGGGGTGGTGGTAAGGTGAAATTTGCATGGGGCTATCCCCAACAACAAGCGTTTGATGATTTGAAGTAGTGCTTGTGCTCAGCCCTAGTACTTTCACTACCATATCTACAACAACCCTTTGAGATTGAGACTGATGCTTTAGACTATGTTGTGGGTGTCATCCTCATGCAGCACGACCACCCCGTGGCCTATCATAGTGTGACACTATCAGGTGTTTTCCGTAAGTACCCTACTTACAACAAAGAAATGTACTCCATTGTGAAATCCTACCACCATTGGAGACATTACATTATTAGGAGGGAGACAGTCATCCACACTGATCATAAGCCACTATAGTTCATGTAGACACAAGGAAAACTGCAGAATGACCTCCATCAAAAGTGGTCCACATACTTGCAACAATTCCACCTCAACATAAATTATAAAATAGGAAGCACCAACTGCATCGTTGATTGCCTCAGTAGACCATCATTCACAACACTCACCACAGTGCTAGACTGCTATGGCCATGAGACCTATGGATGGCTCCAACTCTATGAGAAAGACCCAGACTTCGCCACCACCTACCAAATGTTGGGTGCAAAGGAAGTTGCCAATAATTTCCATCTTTAGGATGGGTTGTTGTGTCGACTAGGCCATATATGTGTTCCATCAAGTGAGTGAGAGAATATGATCTGGGAATCCCACTACAACTAGGTGGCAGGACACTTCGGCATCGAAAAGACAGTGACAATGCTACAAAAAAATTTCTACTAGCCGAAACTTCTGTAGGAGGTCAACAAGTATATCAGGTCTTGCACTGCCTGTGATATTGCCAAACCAACCACTAAGAAACAGGGCCCATACACCTCTCTTCCTACTCCTTCCAGAACATGGGAATCCATCTCAAAGGACTACATGTTGGGCCTCCCGTCCACCAAGCAGGGAAATGACTATGTTTTTGTGGTTGTTGACCACTTTTCTAAGATGGCGATTCTGGTTGCTTGCAAGAAGAGGATCACAGCAGAGGCCACTGCAAAGCTCTTCTTTGAATGGGTCTAGGTACATTTTGGGATCCCACAAACCATTGTCTCAGATCGGGACAGTCGATTTCTCAACACATTCTGGTCGAGCCTCTGGTCACTGCTTGACACCAAGCTCACCAAATCCACAGCCTTCCACACCCAGACAGATGGCCAAACTGAGGTCGTAAATTGAATGATTGTTCATATCCTGCGCATCTATAATCCAAGCACCCTCGCACATGGGATGAGAGTCTTCCCTATGTCTAGTATACCTATAATTGAGCCCTGCATAGCTCAACCGGCCACTACCCCTTTCAGGTGGGGTTGGGATTCCAACCATTGGGTCCCATAGTTGTTGCACTTCCCCTTGCGGTCACCTCGACCGACTCCTCTCCTACTCCAACTTAGGCTGACAAAGCCACCCGATTCATTGAGAGGACCCAACACATCCTCCAACAAGTTCAATTTATCCTACATAATTTCAATGCCAATTATAAGCAGCGCAATGATCAACATCGTGTTCCACATAACTTTCAGGTGGGCGACAAAGTTTGGTTGCACTTGCAGAAAGAATGCCTTACAGGACCCCATAGGAAGCTTCGCCCACTCCTTTATGGACCGTACACCATCACCAAGGCTGTGGGGGATGATTATTTTGTGCTCAACATTCCTTCTTTCCTTGGCCTGCACCTAGTGTTCAACGTGGACCTCCTTCGGCCTTATTTCCCACCATTATTGGACACCTCAGACGTAGAAGAAAAACTAACACCAATAGATCTCGACCCCGACTGCATAAAACAAGCATCCAATGATCAGATTGTGGACACATATATCAAGGGTACTTGACAACAAAGGATCCAACTTTATCGAGTCGTCAAAGCAGGGCAGCTCCTGCACCAAGGCAAGTGGCTCACTCGGGGCCAAATTTAGAAGAAATTTCCTCATCTGATGGGGGAACTCAACGCAATGGACACCATTTCTTCCTAAGGATGGAGGATTGATCTAGGTGGATGTCAGTGGCCACCCACCTTTTCCAGCTAGCTCAAAACATCTTTCTCGCAATTTTGATAATTTACTATTTTTAGCAGTTTTCAGGTCCTGAACTTCCAGAGCCGTTTTGAGGCCCTAAACGATGTTTTTTGGGGTAAGTTGCAATCACAAAATTTCATCATGTTGTAGTCCTCAGATAGATATTTCCAATGGGCTATCATATTCCTAAAATGAATATCGTATGCAAAAGTTACGACCCTAGGAATTTGATGTACTGACTTACCCAAATGGGGCACACATGACTTTTGGCGCTTCATCTCCTAGGGTTAGGTTTTTGGATGTTTAGGGTTTTTGAAACTCCTGTTTATTGTAAAAAGGACTTGAGAGCCTCATTGTAATCATCTTCTTGTGAATGAGCGTAGTCGTTACATCTCTTGTCAGAGATAAGCCTCCACCATTCCAACAAGCTTGTTTTCCGCTGCATTTTACAGTTTTAGCTTATTTCCTTATTGAATAGAAAACCAGTTTTACTGTATCTCTGTTATTCTGTGTTAAGCATATGTATTCATTTTGTTCTCCTCATAAAATATGGATCGGTGGTATCAGAGTGGACTGATCTTTGTCATCTTAATGCATGTCCCCAAAGAGGTCGGAGGACAAAGAGTTAGGTCTTGAGCTTGTTTCTCTTGAGGACAAAAGCTCTTGCACACCCAAGCGACCTCTCATGGAAAGAGAAAAGAAAGATGAAGGGACAACAGATCCTTTCAAACTATTGATTGAGGAAGCCCTCACGTAAAAAAGGAATGATATGATGGATAATTTCTTGCAAATCCTTCGACAGCTACCAATAGGCGATGCATCTTCTTCGATCTGAGGCACTGCCCCCTTCAAGGTACAAATAAACTTCGATATTCCTATATTTGAAGGTCAGATAGATGCATATGTTGTAGAAAAGTGGTTGAATCTACTAGAAGGGTATTTTTCTTGTCCATAAATTTTTGAATAGAGAAAAGATTACTTTTGCGCTCCTCAAAGTTGTTCCCCATGTCAAAGATTGGTGGGAAACTTTCTATGAGCAAAACGAAACAGAGAACCCTCATTATTTATAGTCATGGCCACCTGGGAATCCTTCAGGGATGTTATTAAGGAACAATACTACCTTGTCGGAAGTTATGTCAACTTGTATACCAAATGCACCACACTGCGGCAAGAAAGAGATCAAGCAGTGCCAGATTTCACAAATATCTTCTATACCTTGCACACCAAGCTGGGTATCAAAGATTCAGAGTGACATCTAGTGCTCAAGTATCGCGGTGCTTTGCATATATACATACCGAAATGAAATTTTTGGACATCTCATCCTTGGGCGCGGCCTATCGATATGTTGTCAAAATCGATCAGAAGCTCAAACAAAAGACGCGAAAATTTGAGTCAGGGAACCCCTCACAACAAAAGCTAGGAAAGGGCGGCCCCAACCCACAAAAAAAAGGACAGAGTAAATATGGTCAGTATCAGGACAACTAGTCCAAGCCACAATCAAAGAAGGACACCAGAAAGACAAAGAAAGATACCAAGAAGTGGTGTGACTTCCATAAGAGCCCTTGGCATAACACTACTGACTGCTGCTCAAAGCAGAAGCTGGTGGCCGAAGTGAAAGCCTATGAATTATATGCAGGTTGTAACTATGAGTCAGAACCAGAAAGGGGAAGACGGATCATTGACATGGCACCCAGTGCCACCGTTGCTACCACCAATCTCCAACATGGTGAACCAGACGATCTAGATGAAGGAGAGTGCCTCTTCTATTCACAGATGTGGGTAAAACGCACCACACTGCACTTAATCATTGATAGTGGTAGCCAGAAGAACCTCATCTCAGTAGAGTTCATCAAGTGGCTGGCCCTGTTGACAACGTCGCACCCACAACCCTAAACCATTGGATGGCTCCACCAAGGAAGCAATATTTGCGTCAGCCAATAGTTTCAACTATCGTACAACATCAAGCCCTTCAAAGATGAGGTATTGTGTGATGTTGCTCCTCTCGAAGTTTGTGATGTTCTTTTGGGCCAACCTTATTTATGGAAATGTCATGCTATATATGATTCTAGGCCTCGTAGTGTTATTATTACTTTGAACAGGAAATTGTACAGGATACACGAGGCTATCCCACCTAGTGCTATTTCCTTGATCTCTGCTAAGCAATGCAGAAAGTTCATCTCTCAGACGGGGAAGTTTGTCTTCTTCATGATTCGTTCTTAGAATGAAATAAAAATCACAACCACATCCAGGGTCTCGACAACCGACCTCTCCACACAATAGAAGCAAGTATTTAAGGTCATGGAAGAATACTCGAATATCTTCTCCTCACCTACCAGGGTACCTCTACACTTCCAGGTCAAGAACCCCATCGATTAGACCCGTGACGCATCACTGCCCAATGGGCCAATCTATCGCCGCTCTCTATTAGAGAATGAGGAGATCAAGCAATAGATCTAAGAATTTCTCCATAAGGGGCATATTTGTCCCATCTCATCACCTTGTGGGAGCCCAATCATGCTGGTACAGAAGAAAGATGGAACCTAGCGACTTTGCATTGATTATCAGGATCTAAATAAAATCACAGTCAGAAACCGGTACCCGATTCCCTGAATCAATGACCTCCTTGATAAACTCATGGGGGACAAATACTTCAGTAAGATTGATCTGAATTCTGGCTACCACCAAGTCCTGATAGAATAGACTGATGTATGGAAGACCACCTTCAAGTCAAAGGAAGGCCTTTTTGAATGGTTGGTCACACCCTTTGGTATGAAAAATGCTCCGGCCACTTTCATGAGGATGATGGAAGATATCCTGCAACCATTCAACAATACTTTTGTGGTGGTGTATTTGGATGACATTCTCATTTACAACAAGACTTGGGCCGAACACTTGCAGCATATTCAGCAGGTTCTGCACACCCTGCGGTAGCACAAGCTATACGCCAACTTGGAAAAATGATCCTTTGGCATCGACATGGTCCATTACCTAGGATACATCATTGATCAACATGGCGTACATGTGGATCCAACCAAGATCCAATTCATCCATGACTGGCCAGCCCCAGCCACACTCACTGAGATTTGGATCTTCTTGGGCCTTACCAATTTCTACCGTAGGTTTGTGTTGGGATTCTCCCATATTGCATGCGCCCTCAGCCAAATAACCAGAGGTGGTGGTAAGGCTAAATTTGCATGGGGATGGCCCCAAAAACAAGCATTCGATGATTTGAAGTAGCGCTTGTGCTCAACCCCAGTAATTTCACTAGACCTGCAACAACCCTTTGAGATTGAGACTGATGCTTCATACTATGTTGTGGGTGTCATTCTCACGCAGCATGGCAACCCCGTGGCCTATCATAGTGTGACACTATCAGATGTTGTTCATAAGTACCCTACTTACGAAAAAGAAATGTACTCCATTGTGCAAGCCTGGTACCAGTGGAGACATTACATTCTTGGGAGGGAGACAGTCATCCACACTGATCATAAGCCATAACAATTCATGCAGACACAAGGAAAACTGCAGAATGACCGCCATCAAAAGTGTTCTACATACTTGCAGCAATTCCACCTCAACATCAAGTATAAAACAAGAAGCACCAACCACGTCGCTAATTTCCTTAGTATACCACCAGTTGTGACACTCACCACAGTGATAGACTCCTATGGCCGTGAGACCTCTAGATGGACCCAACTCTATGTGACAGACCCGGACTTCGCCACCACCAACCAAATTTTGGGTGCAAAGGCAGTTGTCGATAATTTCCATCTTCAGGATGGGTTGTTTGGTCGACTGGGCTATATATGTGTTCCATCAAGTGATTCAGTGGAGTTGATCTGAGAATCCCACTACATCTGGGTGGCAGGACACTTCGGCGTTGAAACAACAATGACAATGCTATAAAAACTTTTCTACTGGCCGAAACTTCGGTAGGAGGTCAGAAAGTATATCAGGTCTTGCACTGCCTACACTATTGTAAAAGCAACCACTAAGAAATAGGGCATGTACACCCATCTTCCTACTCCTGATAGGCCATGGGAATCCATCTCAATAGACTACTTTTTGGGCCTCCCGTCCACCAAGTGGGAAAATGACTATGTTTTTGTGGTTTTTGATCGCTTTTCTAAGATGGAAATTCTGATTGCTTGCAAGAAGAGGATCAAAGCAGAGGCCACTACTAAGTTCTTCTTTGAATGGGTCTGGGTACATTTTGGAATCTAAAAAACCATTGTCTCAGATCGGGATAGTCGATTTCTCATCAAATTCTAGTTGAACCTCTGGTCACTTCTCGACACCAAGCTCACCAAATCCACAAACTTCCACCCCCAGAAAAATGGCCAAACCGAGGTCATAAATCGAATGATTGTGCATATCCTATGCATGTATAATTCCAATCACCCTTACACATGGGGTGAGATTCTTCCCTATGTCCAACATAGCTACAATCGAGCCCTGCATAGCTCAACCGACCACAACCCCTTTTAGGTGGGGTTGGGATTCCAACCATTGGGTCCCATTGATGTTGCACTTCCCCTTGCGGTCACCTCGACCGACTCCTCTCCTACTCCAAATGAGGCTGACAAAGCAACCAGGTTCATTGAGAGGATCCATCACATCCTCCAAAAGTTTTAGGATATCCTACAAAATTCCAATGACAAGTACAAGCATCACGATGATCAACATCAGGTTCCACATACGTTTCAGGTGGGTGATAAAGTTTGGTTGCACTTGCAGAAAGAACACCTTACAGGACCCCATCAGAATATTTGCCCACTCCGTTATGGGTCGCACACCATCACCAAGGCTGTGGGGGATAATGATTTTGCACTCAACATTCCTCCTTTCCTTGGCCTGCACCAATGTTCAACATGGACCTCCTTCGGCCTTATTTCCCACCATTATTGGACACCTTAGACGTAGAAGAATAGATGACACCAACATATCTCAACCCTAAATGCATACAACATGCATCCAATGATCATATTGTGGAAACAAATATCAAGGGCACTCAACAACAAAGGATCCATCTTTATCGAGTCGTCAAAGCAGGGCAACTCTTGCACCAAGGCAAGTGGCTCACCCAGGGCCAAATTCAGCAGAAATTTCCTCATCTGATGGGGGAAATCAACAAAATGGACACCATTGCTTCCTAAGGATGGAGGATTGATATAGGTGGATATGGGTGGCCACCCACATTTTCCAGCTAGCTCAAAACATTTTTTTTCGCAATTTTGATAATTTACTATTTTTAGCAGTTTTTTGGGTCCTCAACTTCTGGAGCCGTTTTGAGGCCCTAAATGACGTTTTTTGAGGTATGTTGTAGCTGTGAAATTTCATCATGTTGTATTCCTCGGATAGATATTTCCAATTGGCTATCATATGCCTAAAACGAAGATCGTATGGAAAAGTTACGACCCCGGGAAGTTGATGTACTGACTTACCCAAACAGGGCCCACATGACTTTTGGCGCTTCATCTCCTAGGGTTAGGTTTTTGGATGTTTAGGTTTTTTGAAACCCCTGTTTATTGTAAAAAGGCCTTGAGAGCCTCATTGTAATCATCTTCTTGTGAATGAGAGCAGTTGTCACATCTCTTCTCAGAGATAATCCACCACCATTCCAACAAGCTTGTTTTCCGTTGCATTTTACAGTTTCAGCTTATTTCCTTATTGAATAGAAAACTAGTTTTACTGTATCTCTGTTATTCTGTATTAATCATATGTAGCCATTTCATTCTACTCATAAAATTTGGATCGATGGTATCAAAGTAGTCTGATCCTTTTCATCTTAATGCATGTCCCCAATGAGGTCGGAGTACAAAGAGTTAGGTCTCGAGCTTGTTTCTCTTGAGGACAAAAGCTCTCACACACCCAAGCGACCTCTCATGGAAGGAGAAAAGAAATATGACGGGATAGGAGATCCTTTCAAACTTTTGATTAAGGAATCCCTCATGCAATAGAGGAAGGATATGATGAATAATTTCACGCAAACCCTTCGACGACTACCAACAGGCGATGCATCTTCTTTGAGCGGAGGCACCGCCCCCTTCAAGGTACAAATAAACTTCTATATTCCTATATTTGAAGGTTAGATAGACATAGATTCTATAGACAAGTGGTTGAATCTACTAGAAGGATATTTTTCTGTCCATAACTTTTTGAATAGAGAAAATATTACTTTTTCCCTCCTCAAAGTCGTTCCCCATGTCAAAGATTAGTGGGAAACTTTATGTGAGCAAAAGGAAACAGAGGAACCCTCATTATTTATCGTCACGACCACCTTGGAATCCTTCAGGGATGCTATTAAGGAACAATACTAACATGTCGGAAGTTATGATGACTTGTATACCAAATAGACCACAATGCGGCAAGAAAGAGACCAAGCAGTGCCAGATTTCACAAATATCTTCCATACCTTGCGCACCAAGATAGGTATCGAAGATTTGGAGTGAAATATGGTGCTAAAGTATCACGATTCTCTGCATAGATACATCCAGACTGGAATGGAATTTCTGGGCATCTCATCCTTAGGCACGGCCTACCGATATCCCTTCAAAATCAAGCAGAAGCTCAAAGAAAAGACGCGACAATTTGGGTCGGGGAACCCCTCACAAAAAAATCCAGGAAAGGGATGACGCAACCCATAGAACAAAGGATAGCAAAAATATGGACAGTATCAGGACAACCAGTCCAAGCCATAATCAAAGAAGGACACCAGAAAGACAAAGAAAGATACCACGAAGTGGTGCGACTTCCATAATAGCCCTTGGCATAACACTGTTGATTTCCACTCAAAGAAGACACCGGTGGCCAAAGTGAAAGCCTCTGAATCAGATGCGGGTTCTGACTCTGAGTCAGAACCAGAAAGGGGAAGACAGATCATTGACGTAGAACCCAATGCCACCGTTGCTACCACAAATCTCTAGCATGGTGAACCAGATGAGCCAGAAGAAGGAGAGTGCCTCTTCCATTCATAGATGTGGGTAAAAGGCACCCCTTTTCACTTCATCATTGATAGTGGTAGCCAAAATAACCTTATCTCAGCAAAGGTCATCAAGCGGTTGGCCCTGCCAACAACACTACACCCACAACTCTACACCATTGGATGGCTCCACAAAAGAAGCGATCTCCACGTTAGCCAACAGTTTTGATCGTCATATGGCATCAATCCCTTCAAAGACAAGGTATTGTCTGATGTTTCTCCTCTCGAAGTTTGTGATGTTCTTTTGGGCCAACCTTATTTATGGAAATGTCATGTTGTATACGAGTCTAGTCCTCATAGTGTTATTATTACTTTGAACAAGAAATTATACAGGATACCTGAGGCTATCCCACCTAGTTCTATTTCCTTGATATTTGCTAAAGCAATGCAAGAAGGTCATCTATCAAATGGGGAAGTTTGTCTTCTTCATGATTCACTCTTAGAATGAGAGAAAAATCATAGCCACATCCAGGGTCTCGGAGACCGACCTCTCCACACAACAGAAGCAAGTAGATAAGGTTGTGGAAGAATACTCGAATATCTTCTCCTCACCTACTGGGGTACCTCTGCACTACCTTGTCAAGAACCCCATCGATTTGACCCTCGACACACCGTTGCCCAATGGGCCATTCTATTGCCTCTCTCTATTAGAGAATGAGGAGATCAAGTGACAGATCCAAGAATTTCTTCACAAGGGGCACATCCATCCCATCTCATCACCTTGTGGGAGCCCAATCATGATGGTACAGAAGAAAGATGGAACCTAGCGACTTTGCATTGATTATTGGGCTCTGTTTATGGATAAATTCGTGAGTGCGGACACAGACCAATCTCCCCAATATCCACCTGGATCTGGAACAAACCGTAACAGAATACTACTCTTTCCCTAGATCTAGCTATTGAACGAACTAAGAGAAATGGATAGTGGACATACCTTATGAATGCTCTCCTTTAATCTCTGTTATTCCTCACTCTGGTCTGATGCTCTTGTGTCATTCAATCACAACAACACAAACCAATTACAACAAAGGCATCGATATATTCAATATCTAGTCTATACATGTGATCAAGGAATCATGTAATAAGATGACATCATCATTATGGGAAAGGGACATATTCATATATTGCATTAACTGAAAGATAAATATAAAACCTGAGCCTTGATGTCGTAGATCTCCTTTCGATGGCTCCTAGCTCTGACACACACACTTGCTCATGCATGAAGAAGTTCAACCACATATGATTACTTGTAGTCTC
>JZKD02S1771739.1:88572-113047 GCA_000966675.3 Picea glauca
TATACATGTGATCAAGGAATCATGTAATAAGATGACATCATCATTATGGGAAAGGGACATATTCATATATTGCATTAACTGAAAGAGAAATATACAACCTGAGCCTTGATGTCGTTGATCTCCTTTCGATGTCTCCTAGCTCTGACACACACACTTGCTCATGCATGAAGAATTTCAACCACATATGATTACTTGTAGTCTCTTACTGTTGTAGCTTCAATCCTCCATACAGTCTTGCACCAGTTCTCCCATCAATCTCTAGCTAGCTTGCTTGTTTCTTGCTTCTTAACCTTTTCCATAAGTAATCTCCCCAATATATAGGAGAAGATTGATTAGTTACTTGGATAGGGAATGATCCCAACATATCTGGAAAGTCAGTATTTTGCCAACCATTCGAACTCCAACTCATCCTTCTAGAAGATTCTTTCTAGAAGGATCGAGAACTTATTCATTTTCCACCTTTAAAAACATGTCCGCACCCTAGCCATTGACACAGTGCGGATAGTCCACAGTCAAGCTGAATGCAGCATGCGGAAATTAATGATTTCCGCAGGAGAGTATAATGCAGCCTGCGAACTATTCCAAAAATGTGATTTTGAGAAAATGATAAATGTAACCTTCTTCTGGAAAATGTTCTTATTAAAGAGTTTGATCTTCTATCATCATGACATAATCGTAGTATCATCTCGATAACCAAAAATGTGGATAACAGGCTCTGAATAAAATCACAGTCAGAAACTGGTACCCAATTCCCCGAATTGACAACCTCCTTGTTCAACTCATGGGGGGAAAATACTTCAATAAGATTGATCTGAAGTCTGGCTACCACCAGGTCTCGATAGAACAAACTGATGTATGGAAGATTGCCTTCAAGTCAAAGTAAGGCCTTTTTGAATGGTTGGTCATGCCCTTTGGTCTAACAAATGCTCCAGCCACTTTCATGAGGATGATGGATGATATCCTACGACCATTCACTAATACTTTTGTGGTGGTGTATCTAGATGACATTCTCATTTCTAGCAAGACTTGGGTCGAACACTTGCAGCATATTCAGTAGGTTTTGTACACCCTGTGGCAGTACAAGCTATACGCGAACTTGGAAAAATGATCCTTCAGCATGGACAGGGTCCATTACCTAGGCTACATCATTGATCAACATGGTGTACATGTGGATCCATCTAAGATCAAAGTCATCTATGACTGGCCAGCCCCAACCACACTCACTGAGCTTCAGAGCTTCTTGGGCCTTGCTAATTTATACCACAGGCTTGTGTTGGGATTCTCCCATATTGCATAGGCCCTTAGCCAAATAACCAGGGGTGGTGGTCAGGAGAAATTTGCCTGGGGATGGCCCAAAAAACAAGTGTTCAATGATTTGAAGTAGCGCTTGTGTTCAGCCCAGTACTTTCACTACTAGACTTGCAACAACCCTTTTATATTGAGACTGATTCTTCAGACTATGTTGTGGGTGTCGTTCTCACACAACACGGACACCCCATGGCCTATCATAGTGTGACACTATCATATGTTATCCGTAAGTAACCTACTTACGACAAATAAATGTAATCCATTATGCAAGCTTGCTGCCAGTGGAGACATTACATTCTTGGGAGGGAGATAGTCATCCACACTAATCATAAGCCATTGCATTTCATGTAGACAAAAGGAAAACTCTAGAATGAATGCCATCAAAAGTGGTCCACATACTTGCAACAATTCTACCTCAACATCAAGTATTAAATAGTAATCACCACCAGCGTCGTTGATTGCCTCTGTATACCACCAGTTGCGGCACTCACCACAGTGCTAGACTCATGTGTCCATGAAACCTCTGGATGGCCCCAACTCTATGAGACAGACCCAGACTTCGCCATCACCTACAAAATGTTGGGTGCAAAGGAAGTTGTCAATACTTTCCATCTTTAGGATGGGTTTTTGTGTCGACTGGGCCATATATGTGTTCCATCAAGTGAGTAAGCGAAGCTGATCTAGGAATCCCACTACAGCTGGGTGGTAGGAAACTTCAGCGTCGAAAAGACAGTGGAAATGCTACAAAAACATTTCTACTGGCCAAAACTTATGTAGGAGGTCAACAAGTATATCAGGTCTTGCACTGTCTGCGCTATTACCAAACCAACCACTAAGAAACAGGGCATGTACAACCCTCTTCCTACTCCTGATAGACCATGGGAATCTATCTCAATGGACTACATGTCGGGCCTTCCATCCACCAAGCAGAGAAATGACTGTGTTTTTATGGTTTTTGATCGCTTTTCTAAGATGGCAATTCTTGTTGCTTGCAAGAAGAGAATCACAATAAAGGCCACTGCCAAGCTCTTCTTTGAACAGGTCTAGGTACATTTTGGAATCCCAAAAACCATTGTCTCAAATCGGGACAGTCAATTTCTCATCACATTTTGGTCAAGCTTCTGGTCACTGCTGGACACAAAGCTCACCAAATCCATAGCCTTCCACCCCGAGACAGATGGCCAAACTGAGGTCATAAATCAAATGATCGTGCATATCCTGCACATGTATAATTCCAAGCACCCTCGCACATGGAATGATAGTCTTCCCTATGTCCAGCATAGCTACAACCAAGCCCTGCATAGCTCAACTGGCCACAGCCCCTTTCAGGTGGGGTTGGGATTCCAACCATCGGGTCCCATAGATGTTTCACTTCCCCTTGTGGTCACCTCGACCGACTCCTCTCCTAGTCCAACTGAGGCTGAAAAAGCCACCCGATTCATTGAGAGGATCCAGCATATCCACCAACAGGTTCGGGATATCCTACAGAAGTCCAATGACAAGTACAAGCAGCGACATGATCAACATCGGGCTCCACATAAGTTTCAGGTGGGCGACAAAGTTTGGTTGCACTTGTAGAAAGAATTCCTTACAGGACCCCATCGGAATCTTCACCCACTACTTTATGGGTCGTACACCATCACCAAGGTTGTGGGGGATAATTCTTTTGCACTCAACATTCCTCCTTTCCTTGGCCTACACCCAGTGTTCAACGTGGACCTCCTTCGGCCTTATTTCCCACCATTATTGGACACCTCAGACATAGCAGAACAACTGACACCAATAGAGCTCAACCCCAACTACATACAACAAGCATCCAATGATCAGATTGTGGACACACATATTAAGGGCACTCGACAACAAAGGATCCAGCTTTATCGAGTCGTTAAAGCAGGGTAGCTCCTGCACCAAGGCAAGTGGCTCACCCGGGGCCAAATCCAACAGACATTTCCTCATCTGATGGGGGAACTCAACTCAATGGAGACCATTGATTCCTAAGGATGGAGGATTGATCCAGGTGGATATCGGTGGCCACCCACCTTTTCCAGCTGGCTCAAAACATCTTTCTTGCAATTTTGATAATTTACTATTTTTAGCAGTTTTTTGGGTCTTGAACTTCCGGAGCCGTTTTGAGGCCCTAAACAACGTTTTTTGGGGTATGTTGCGGTCGCAAAATTTCATCATGTTGTATTCCTCAGATAGATCTTTCTAGTGGATCATCATATGCCTAAAACGAAGATCGTATGAAAAAGTTATGACCCTCGGAAGTTGATGTACTGACTTACCCAAACGGGCCCCACATGACCTTTGGCGCTTCATCTCCTAGGGTTAGGTTTTTGGATATTTAGGGTTTTTGAAATTCCCGTTTATTGTAAAAAGGCCTTGAGAGCCTCATTGTAATCATCTTCTTGCGAATGAGCGCAACTGTCACATCTCTTGTCAGAGATAAGCCGCCGCTATTCCAACAAGCTTTATTTCCGCTGCATTTTACAGTTTCAGCTTATTTCCTTATTGAATAGAAAACCAGTTTTACTATATCTCTGTTACTCTATGTTAAGCATCTATAGTCATTTTATTCTGCTCATAAAATTTGGATCAGAGAGAGAGACATTGTATAGAGAGAGATAGATATGAAAAGAGAGAGAAAGGGGATAGTGGGGGAGAGAGTGAGTGAGTGAGTGAGTGAGAGAGAGAGAGGAAAATAAAGAGGGAGAGAGAAAAAGAGAGTGAGGGTAAGACAAGGTTAAATGTAGTAGAGAGAGAGGGAGGGAGGGAGAGAGAGAGTGAGAGGTGAAAAGTGTAACATCCCCAACCACCTGGGTCGGGCCATGATACACGAGAGAACGTCTTTGTTCTCTCTGCGGAACATGTTGTAACATACCCAACATCCAACTGAGCTATGCTACATAAATTTTTCGAACTACATGCAATTAAAATATATACACACAAAACTCTTGCGGATATATATATATATAACGTAAACATACAAATACATCTGTAAATGCACGTATTCACAATAAAATAAAAATAAATGTATACATGCATCATATACAGAAAATACCCATAAATATACAGACACTTATAACCACACATAGGATAAACCAATAAAACTAAACAGGTAAATAATAATGCAGTATGTAAATTATCACACAATTGACACTTATCTTGGTAATAATATCACCAACTGCGTGCAAAACTTCCATGAACCTCCCAGCCTTAGACGGCACTGCTCATCACTGTCAGTAGTGGGTCACCCCCGAGTTGGGACTAAGCTCCAACCAGGTAAAGGGATTTCTATCTAGGTTAATGGTTCATAGACAATAGGAAAGACTCTGTCACAGGTGCCTATTCAAACTAAAAACCTACAGTCCCTCATTCCCCACATGCATGTCCCACCCCAGGAAGTGTTCCCCTTATCTGCTCAACATTCCTTCGGCTACCCCACTTCCTTTCTAGGCTTCAGCAACAGGCTAGACAAGAAGTATTAGAGCCCCGTAGTTGTAGTTTATCACCCTCAGGAAATCAATTCCCAACAATTCTCTCACCCGGAGAGAAATTTCTCATGGGCCTAACAACCCACCTCTTCAATATCCCACGAGCCTGACAACCTGCCTCTTTAGTCCAGCTCCCAAGCTAACCAACTACATCAACAAGTATGGCTATGGATCTTGGTTAAGATACGATGACAAGAAAGTATGCAGGATAAATGACTACGTGAGTGAATGCTCATGGTATGCTCAATGGATGACTGAATGATGGAAGGAATCATGGAAAAGAATGATCGGAAATGAACTAAGTCCCAACAATATGTATGCATGCCCACAACTTGACACTTGTCATGTTGGGAGCTACTTTGGCCCACTTGTCCCCAAATTTAGAACTTACGATAAAACAATTATCCATACTTTATGATTTAAGAAATATTAATATAATATTCCTTTTTGGCTTAATCTCCCTATCTTATCCCCTTTTCATTAAATTTTATCCCCCACCCTTTCCCTACTAGTGGAGTTTAGTCCCCCGTACTCTTTTATCGTGGTTGGTCTACCCGCAATGATGTATTTTATATTAATGATGAGACATATACAAAAATAGGAAAAATGGCCTTTAACATCTAGACTCTTTGGCTTAATCACCACAAAACTGGCTCACCAACCTATAAAACAGAGCATATACACAAAGGCTCACTGGCCTCAATATTGTGCACACTTAAGTTGTTGCATGTGGTATCCTTAAATGTGCACACTTCCTCATTTTACTGCGCAGTACATGTGTGCACTATGCCATGAAAGATGCATACAAAATGATATCAAACAATTCACCAGCTTAAGTACATTTTCATTTACATTTACAATTGTGTTTGGCCTAGGAATATTACAATACGCTCCCATTATTTATGCATTGTCCTCTTTGCATTATGTAAACACTTACAATACAATTTTCAAAAATCCTAAAAAATATGCGAGTATTATGCCCGCATTGCATCTTCATGATCCCAAGTAGCATCTTCAGGACCGTACCAGGTATATTGGACCTATACAAGCCCTATGGCTTGATTCCAGAGCTGTTTGATTTTCCAGTCCAGAATGCGTATCGGATGCACTTGAAATGCACCTTCTTGCTCCACCTAGATCACATTCCAATCAATAACATGATTATCATCAGGTATATATTTCTTGAGCAATGATACATGGAATACATTATGAACAAACATAGATGCAGGAAATTCAATCATATAAGCCACTGGACCAATCCTCTCTAGGATTTCAAACGATCCATAATAGCGAGCTGCCAACTTTGAACAATTTCCCAACTTCAGGGAACTTTTGTTGGCTTTCACTTTCAAGAATGCATGGTCTCCCACTTTAAATTCTCTGTGAGTTCTTCCTTTATCAGCATATCTTTTCTGTCTGTCTTGGGTAGCCTTTAAATTTTGTTTTATTTTCAACATTTTCTCCTCCATTTCCCTGAGCAAATCTAGCCCAACCACTGCTTTGTCTACTGGGTTATCCCTACTTACCGGTGTGTTACAATTTATTCCATAAAGTGCCTCGAATGGGATCATCTTTAGAGATTCTTGGTACCCATTGTTATAAGAAAAATCTACCAAGTGTAGGTAGTCTTCCCATTTTGGTGGTTTATCCATCACATACATCCTCAGCATATCCTCAATCACTTGATTCACCCTCTCTGTTTGTCCATATGATTCTAGATGATAAGTTGTACTAAAATTCAAATTTGTTCCAAATCCATTAAATAATCCTTTCCAAAATTTTGAGGTAAATTTTGGATCTCTATCAAACACAATTGTCTTGGGTATGCCATGTAATTGAGCAATTTCCCTCATATAAACATCATCAATGTTGTTTTCCTTGTGAGTGAGATTAACTGTAATAAAATGGGTAGCTTTAGTAAGCCTATCCACCACTACCATGATAGAATAATGTTGCTTGTTTGTTCTGGGTAGTTTGGTGATGAAATCCATTGGTACTACTTCCCATTTCCACTCAGGAATGGGTAATGGTTATATCAAACCAGCTGGGTGTCTATGCTCATCCTTTACATTTCGACATTCCAAACATTTGGAAATAAAATCAACAACCTCTTTCTTCATGCCCGACCAATAATATTGACTTTTAATAGCTGCAATAGTTTTCTGATAACCTGGGTTCCCAACATAAGGTACATTATGCATTTCTCTCAATATCATATTTTTCAATTCCTGAGAATTTGGTACATAAATTTTTCCCTTGTACATGAGAATTTCATCATTATCTAGCTTGTATTCTTCAATTTTCTGCTGCAAATTACCTTGTTGTAATTTTGCCACTAATTCCTTGTATTGCAAATGTAATTTTGCAGCCTCTAAAATTATGGGTTTCAAATCTGATTGGTACATGATAATGGATGTAGCATACAATTCATGCACTCTTTTGTTGAATGCATCAACTACTTTGTTCTATTTTCCCTTGATATGCTTTATATCAAAGTCATATTGACTTAGAAATTCTAACCATTTGCTTTGCCTAGCATTTAGAGTTGGTTGATCAAATAAATATTTCAGACCATTATGGTATGTTCTTAGCTAAAATATTTTCCCCATGAGGTAGTGTCTTCACTTCCTCAAGGCATGCACTATGGCTGCCAACTCCAAATCATGAGTGGCATAGTGTCTTTCATGCTCCTTCAACTTCCTTGATTCATAACATATAACAAACCCATTTTGAGTGAGGCATCCACCAAGTCCTTCTTTACATGCATCTATGCATACAATGAAGTCTTCATTTGGGTCTACAATCCTTAGTGTTGGACCACTTATTAATAATTGTTTCAAGTGTTTGAAACTCTTTTCACAATCCAATGTCCACTGAAACTTCATACCCTTCTTTTGTAAGGAAATGATTGAGTGTGCAATCTTTGAGGAGCCTTCAATAAATATCCTATAGTAGCCTGCAAGACCCATGAATGATCTCACCTCTGCCACATTCTTTGGAATTGACCATTCTCTAATGGCTTCTATCTTCTCTAGATCCACTGCTATTCCATCCTTTGAAATGATGTGTCCCAAATAATGAATTTTCTTTTGATAAAATGAACACTTGCTCAATTTGGAATACAATTGATGCTCCCTTAATAATTTCAACACCATCCTTAAATGATGTTCATGCTCTTCCTTTGACTTAGAATATACAATAATTTCATCCAAAAAGACAATGAAAAACTTGTCTAAATATTCTCAGAAAACACCATTCATTAAGAACATGAAAACAACTGGTGCATTTGACAACCTAAATGGCACCACTGTGAACTCATTATGACCATACCTTGTCCTAAAGGAGGTCTAGTTGATATCTTCCTCTTTAATCCTTACCTAATGGTAACCAAAATTAATATCAATCTTTGAAAATATCTTTGCATCATTCAATTGATCAAAGAGGTCATCAATCCTTGGAAGAGGATACATGTTCTTTATAGTCACTTTATTCAATTGTCTGAAATAAATGTACAATCTTAATGTGCCATCTTTCTTCTTCATGAACAATACTGGGGCACCCCAAGGTGACACACTTGGGCATATATACCCCTTCAAAATTTATTCAAGTTGCATTTGCAACTCCTTCAACTCTGGTGTACTCATTCTGTAAGGATTATTCGACACTGACATTGCTCTAGGAATTAGATTTATAGAGAAATCAATATCTCTCTTTGGGGGTAGTCCTGGTACCTCCTTGAACACATCTTCAAAATCTTCCAGGAATGCATAATATTCCAAATTTGGCACCTTATCTTTAGGTGTCTCTTCCATATGAGCTACAAATATTTGACACTCTTTTCTATAACATTTCTTTAGCTGCAATGCTGAAATTTCTCTGATGGTTACTGCCCTGGGAATTCCCCACACTTTCCTTAGACTCCCTTCCTCATCCAAGCAAGTAAATGCTTTGTTATGATAGTCTAGGATAGCATGATGTTGATCCAACTAATCCATCCCAATTAGACAGTCATAAGAACCTAAAGTCAAGATGTTCAAATCTTCTCTAGTGTTCAGCCCATTCATGTACATAAGACATGACTTAACTATTTCATTAACTTTTCTTTTGGCTCCGGTAGCCAGCTGAACCAACCAAGATTTTCTATTCTTGCTTCTTGGAAAATGCAAACTTTCCACCATCTTAGGATCTATATAACTATGACTAGCTCTTGAATCAATTAAAATAGCAATGGTTTGGTTGTTGATCATACCTTCCACTTCAATCATATGTGACAGATACTCTGCTTACTTGTTGTCCAGAGATGCATATATCCTTGATACATTTATGCCCATGTTCTCCACTATTTCAACTTGTTGTACATTGTGAATAGTATTCACTATTTTACCTTTGTTAGGGAAATCTCTAAACATATCATCTCCTTTACAACCCCAACATTGAATAGGTGGTTGCCTTGGCCTTTGACCCCTTGCCTCAATCATTTTGGGTTCTCTAAAAGTTGGATGTCCCTGAGTTTTATTTCTGAAGAATGGTGGCTTAGTTCCCTTCTTCCTCTGATCCATATTGAATTTCTTTTTTACTTCCCAAGATTTTTGGAAAATTGGCCTTGCTTTTTACTGATCATATAGTCATTTATCTCGCCTTATGGTCTCCTCCAATGTATTTGTATTGTCATACTATATTTTGTCACTAATGAATGACGGCAATCCACTCAAATACCTTTGAATTTTAACTGTCTCATCCTTGATGAAAGAGACATACTTTAACAATTATAAAAAACTTCTTTCATATTCATCAATGGTCATACTCCCAAGCTTGATTTCAAATAAATCTTTCATTTTCTTGTCATAATATCTCTTAGTCAAGTATTTATTCTCAAAATACTTTTTGAATTCCCTCCAAGTAACATTTTTCTCTTTAATGTGATGCGCCTACACAAGCTAATTCCACCACATGGATGCCTTTCCCTTGAGTTGATAGATATCAATTATACCTTCTACATGAGAAGAATAATTATGCAATGGAAAATACTTTCTCATGCCCAACAACCATGTCTCTGCATCTTCATCCTTCTTGTGCTCACCATTAAATGTAGGAGGTTTGATTTTGTTCATTTTTCCTCGTAGCTCATCCACCCCAGACCCCTTATGCTTCTTGACAGGGGATGGACTTGATATGCTATGAGATCTCTTATTGGAATGCCTCGGGGAGTTGTGGTGATGTCTGATAACACTCATTTCTCTTCTTTTCTCATCAGGAGGCCTGTGAATTCCAGATTTGCTTGAGACACTCTCCTTATCCAATTTATTTTCTATTATGTTCAAGCTCTGCATTAACTTCATGTTGAAGTCATCCTGCTACTTCTTGTCTCTCATAATCCTTTCATTATCATATTTATGGATTTGTACATGCTTCTAGAAATTTTTAATGGTCTCTACCATATTCATGTTTTCATCCCTTCCTTCTCCATGTCCATTGGATTTTGTTCCTTCAATGCCCAAATGGACATCCATCCCTCTAATCTCATCCTCCTGAATGTAAGTCCCATGTGCCTCTTCCATTACTATGGAATCTATGATGATCTTGATTTGATCTAGTTGTTGTTAACTCTGCAAATGTGCAGCCAACAAAACTTTGTCAAGTAACTATTTCAACAATTTCATGAAAATATGAACCATTCTGGTTCAATAATATATATCAGAATTCTTTCTTCTGATTTCTTGAAAAATTGAATTCCCAGATCAATTTTTTGGGTGATTATTTAGATTCCACTTTCTAAAACCTTTCCAACTCCTTATCCCATGCTCAATTCTGAGTCTTGAGCAGAAAGTTATGCTTATTAGAAATTTTCCCATTAATTTTTCTGTTCATTTTTCAACTTGGTGTAACTCTGCTTTGTAATTATGTAATTTTGCACCTACTTTTTGGCCCTTGGTTATGGAATAAAGCGAATATCAAGGAAGAAAAGGTCAAACACAAATTGCACGGGAGACACAGTGAGTGTCACTGGGTCGAAGTAAGCAAAAGAGCAGAAACGTCGGAGCGAAGTATGAAAAATCAAGTCGTTGGATGAGGAGATCGAGGATGAAAGATCAATAAGGAAGATGGATCGAGGAAAACTTAGCAAGAAGAGAAAACCACCATTGGATTCTTTGGAGCACCACACAAGAAGGGAAGAAAGACAGGCTGGCGAAGCCCTGAAAAGGTGGGTCAAGTTGACCTAGGATTTTAGACACCTAGGGTTTTGGGTAATTAGGGTTTTGACACCTAGGTTTCGACCTAAGGCTATTGGTGAGGGACTATAATGTATAAATAGAGGTTGAGAGGACCTAGGTCGGGGCGGTACTAGTGTTGGGTATTGATATTGATTATTTTTTGTTGAGAGGTCATTGTATTGTGAGAGAGAGGAGTTCTAAGAGTGAGAGCCTTCTCGTATTGTAAGATCTTCAGCTGGGTGCGAAGATCAAGTCCTGCAGTTGGGTGCACAGGAAGGTGGGAGATAGAGAGAAGATCTATTGACTAAGAGCACAAATTAGAACTATAAGCTTTATATTAATATATCATAAGCACAGTTATGTGGACGTAGCCCTAGAGAGAGGGTGAACCACATATATTTTGTGTCGTATGTGTGATTGATGCCTGGATCTCTATCATTGTTATATTGTTATTTTCATTATTGTGTTAGATCAGATTTATAGCTACGCAAAGTAGATCTAGTTGTTAAGAGCTATATGAATGTTGCAATATTGTTGTATTAGTTACACTTGATATTCCCCTAGTTGTATACACCTCTGTCCTGCAACCCCCCTCTTAGCTACTTCGGGTGAGACTACATCTGCTTCGCAGGTGTTGCCGAAAGGGCCAGTAGCTAGGGCTTGTTGGTGCACTCTTGGAGTGAACCCTGGGTCTACCCCTGTGCCAAAAAATGGTTCCATTGCTGGGACCGAAATCTGTGTAAGGGAATGTCAAGGTGGTTCCCATAGAAGACAAAGATTCAAAATTAGATAGAGGATCAAGAAAGGGACTTTGTCGAATCCCAGAACAAGAACCCTAAACTGAGTATTGAAGATTGGCTACAAAGATACATCTTCACTGACATTCACTAGATCTTCTTTGGAGGAATCCAGCAAGAGTTGTTTGAGGGGTTGTCTAGGTTAGCCGATACCTAGTTCGAGATTAGATCTAGACCTCCTGTGGTTTGGACACCAACATTGATCCAGAAGGTCAAGACAGCTGACAACGCTATATCTAGAGCTGTAGATCATTGGTTTGATAGTACCATTGGAGGGCATATCACCGAATTTGCTGTTGATAGGGTAGAATCATATAGCTAAGCCAAGAGATACTTTTTCAGAGGACCCAGAGGAAAAATTTTGCACTTTCTGAAGTTGAGAATCAATATGTTGTTGCATGAAAATAACATCTTGAAGATACAGTAGATTGGCTGGACCTGAAAAGACTAATGTTTAGAAATTTAGACAACGAAAATGACACAGAAGCTGGACATATGTGCAGTGGAAGAGTATTCATAGGGTTTCACCTTGAGAACCTATTTAAGGAAAACTACGGAGAAGAGGGTTTCTACAGTGGAGAAGAGGTAGATCTAACCGACGAAGAACATTCAGAACCCACCAGAACAGAAGAAGGGGAAGTTGAAGAACTTTGCCAAAGTGATCCAAAAACCTCAAGAACTGCATGGATTACTGAAGTAAGTAACATTAAACCTATTTTTGTTTCAATAGCACCAAGAAACCAAAATAGCCAGAACCACGAGAGTCTTCAGATTGCTGTTACTAGCAACTCAGCCTATACTCAGACAGGAAGCCTAGGGAACTCTATGGCAGATGAGATGAGGCTCCCTATATTCAGGGGAGATGGAACTGAGGATCTCGATCAACACTAGTTTCTGTGTGAGGCCATGTGGAATATTAAAAGTATCATCGGCGAAGCCATCAAGAGAACCTAGTTCAACACAATGCTAAGGGATCGCGCACTGAGATGGTACATGAAACTTGTCCAAGGACTGGTGCAGCCTAAGCCACTAAACGAGATCAAGAATGAATTGATTGTAGAGTTTAAGAAACCTAAGTTATAGTCACAATGTATTACATAGCTAAAAGAGATCAAACAAAAGGTAGAAAAACCTGTTTGGGAGTTCGACCAGATATTCAAGACCCTAATAGGCCGATTAACTTTTCAGATCCCTGATGAACAGAACAATGAATGGTTCATCATGACGATGTTACCACACATCATAGTCCCTCTGATGCAGTAGAAGATTACATCATGGGAAGAATATTTGGAGATTTCCATGAAGCTTGAATCAACACCTATGGGGGAATCTAGCTCAGGCATGAGCCAGATCTTGAGCCAGTTGACTAGTTTGTCTCTGCAGATCGAGGATATGAAGAAGGACAAGGGGAAGGACAAAAGAGAAGATATATGGTGTGTAATATGTAGATTTGAAGGTCATGATAAGGAACATTGACTCTTATTTCATGAGCATTTGGCCTCATAAGTGTCGATCCCCTTGAAGCAAGTTAACCTGCCCTGGTGTGATGTATGCAGAAATAGGCATCGCCCAGGTGAGTGCAATTACATGCAAAAGTGTGTTCAGACACCCACAAACTTGTATTTCACATTCTGTAAATCAGTGGGGCATGATGATCGACATTGTAGAGCTTACGATCTCATGCATGAGAGGTCAAGGGACATATACAAGTTTCAAGGTGAAGTACAACAAGAAGGAAACAATCTGCAGTACAACTCTCCAGGGAGAGGAAACTTCAACCTTCGCAGTGGATACAGAGGATGAGGAAGAGGAGGAGGTATGGGTCGAGGCCAAGGAAAAATAATCTGTTATAACTGCGCGCAGCCGAGACATTTGGCAAGGGATTGTTAGAATCCTTGCACAACCTGTAGTTATTGTAACTCTTTCGAGCATGTCATAGAAGAATGCCCTGTGTTGCTGGCTAAGATTCGGGAAAGACGAGGACCCCAGCAAAACCCACAAGTGAAACTGATATATGTCAAACTGCGTGGAACAAACCCTAGAGTCATTTTTATTACTCGAGGAGGCATTGCTAAAGGAGAAGATAGAACAATCCAAAGAAATATCACATAAGAGTTAGGTATCAGGAAAGCTGTGGAGAAGACTCAGGATTTTGATGCAAGGAAAAAAAGACAAATCTTTGAGGAAGCAAGACAAGAGTTCAAGGGGGACCAAGGATCCTCATATAAAACACAACCAGAAATAAAAGAGTATGGAATTCCTCAGGCATTTGATCAATCAGCTTCACCGAAAGAAGGAAAATAGGTAAGTAAACTCATCGAATTTTTGTACACTTGTCTTAAGTTAATTCGGGATGAGAATGTTGTGCAAGAGTTACAGAACCTAATCAGGCAGTATGAGCTAGGAAAGGTAGACCCCTTACTGAACAGGGAAATATACCATATTGGTAAGAAGAGAAGAACAAATAAAGAATTACATTTGAATGCTCAAATAGGAGAGTATGATATAGACTATGTGGTCCTCGACTTAGGGTTGGAGGTCAATGTCATGGCGAAGCAAACTTAGGCACTAATGGGAAAAACGAAGTTGATCTATTCCCCTATCAGGATTAGAATGGATAATAAGAAAGTTGTCAGACCATTTGGATGATTGGAGCATGTCCTTGTGGACATCGATGGAGTTAGGACCTTTGCATATTTTGAGGTAATTGAAATTGTTGATGATAACTGCCCTTACCTTGCATTGCTAGGAATTGATTGGGCCTTCAAAAATTCTATTGTTGTTGATTTAAATAAAATACGCATGACATTTGAAAGAGATGGCCTTAGGGTCATTGCACCCTTAGATCCAGATGAGGGTTCACGATATATAGAGCCCATCAAAGAACAAGACCATGCATATGAGCTGGAAAACATATATAAATTAACAACCAGACATCAAGATTATATCAACCCTACTACTGATGGAAATCTAAGTTGGAGAAGTGATAGTGCATGTTCATCAGATTCAGAATAAGCACTGGAGAAATGGCAGAACCAGATGTATGAAGTATCCACAAGGAGATGTGCTTGAATGACCAGAGAAGTTCGTTGGATTGGTACAACAATAAGTAACTTTCCTACCTTTGATGGTCTGAACCCTCTAGAAGCCTTCCTCTCAGATTTTGAAATAGGTGTACTAGAACAACAAAGGATATTGTCTATGGATGAGACCCTAAAATATACACCATCAAGATGGTGGGGGATGCACAAAAGAAATATTACAGACTGGACACAATGCTGAACCTTGATGATAGCATGGTTCTCAGCACAAGTAGGAAGCTGGGAAGTGAGACACACAGGCCGAAGTTGCCCAAAGGACCATGCGCGAAGCTGCGAAGAAGCCTGGAGTGACATTCCTCAAGAACAATGGGTACATAGATTCATTAACACACTAGGCACGGCCCCTATTAACAAGTACCTTCAAGCGGAGTTGCGCCTCATCAATGCAGATTGGGAAGGTATGCTTCAGAATTTTGTAACCACGTTTTTGTTTGAAAGTGATTTTCCTTCAGTGGATCAAACACTACATATTGTGAGACAAAAAGTATTTAAGGAGGCATCTAGCCTCCATTTGGAGCAAGAAGAGGACGAATGGACATCGCCATTCCAGAAACTACAAGGATGTTACAACATTAATGCTGATGCAGATGATGATCCAAGGAAGGTAAACATCGCTGAGACAGAAGGCCACAGGGATGTGGAAGGATTAGGATTTGAGCTTCCATTCATTGGACAGTCGATCAAGATAAAGAAATTCAATATTAGGACAGAGGAGACACAAAATCTTGCCAATGTCAGAGATTACTGGGATGCTGCTACCATTGAAAAAATTACATAATTACTGCACGAGTATCAGGACTTGTTTCCGACCAAGTTCACTGATATGAAGGGTATCAAAGGACCTATGGGAGATATGAGAATACCTTTGAAACCATATGTGAAGCCATTCAAGAAAAGACCCTACAAATTGAACCCAAAATATAAGGAAAAAGTGAAGATTGAGCTGGACAGAATGTTAGAAGCAGGGATTATTTAACCTTTTGAAGAGTCAAAGTGGATCAGCCCTATGGTGGTGCAATACAAAAAGACAGGTGAGATCAGGATCTGCATAGATCTTAGGAAGTTGAATGATGCTTGTTTTCATGATGCTTTCCCTACACCATTCACAGATGAAGTGTTGGATAACGTGGGAGGCCAGGAAGTATATTCTTTTACAGACAGATTTTTAGGATACCATCAGATCCAGATTGCCAAGGAGGATCCCCACAAGACCACATTTGCCACAGAATGGGGATCCTACCAATACACAGTGATTCCATTTGGACTGAAGAATTCCCCAACCATCTTCTCCAGGGTGGAGGTCGAAGCGTTCAAAGAATTTTTGCATAAGTTTTTAGAATCCTATTTTGATGTCTGGACTATTTTTAGTTTGCTAAAAAATCATATTGAATGTCTAAGACTAATGTTGGACAAATGTAGGCAGTGTCAAATTGCTTTAAATTTGAATAAGTGCATATTCTTCTCACCTTTTGGAGTATTATTAGGACATATTGTATGCAAATAAGGATTGCTAGTTGATCCATCAAAAATTGCAATTATAGTCAACTTACAGACTCCTACTTCAGTCAAACAACTACTCATTGTGCTAGGACATACTGGCTATTATAGGAAACTTATTAAATGATATGCTCAGATTGCTGCACCAATGGAGAAGTTATTAAAGAAAGACCGTTAGTTTGGTTGGACAGACCAATGCCAGTAGAGCTTTGACACACTGAAACAAAAGATGGTGACTGTGCCCATTATGGTCTTTCTAGACTAGAGAAGATAATTTCATGTCCATGTCTATGTGTCTTCTATTGCATTAGGAGCAATATTGGTACAACCTAGAGAAGGGGAGATCGACCATCCATTAGCATTTTCCAGCAGAAAGATATATACAGCTAAAATCAATTACACTACTACAGAGAGAGAAGGATTAGCCATGGTGTACATGCTGCAAAAATTCTACCATTACTTACTAGGAGGACACTTTAAAATGTTTACTGATCACTCTGTGCTAAAGTACCTAGTCAACAAGCCAATGTTGGGGGGCTGAATATGCAGATGGATTCTCCTGTTTAAAGAATATGATTTTGAGATCATAGTTAAGCCAGGAAGAATGAACAAGGGACTCGACCACTTATCAAGGTTGGAACATGGCGAAGAACCCACCAGTCTGTAGGATACACTACCGGATGCACAACTACTCGCCATTAGGAATATGGATGACCACTTCATAGACATAGTCTAATTCCTGTCAACAGGAATGGCTCCAAGTGAGTATACCATTTCCCAAGAGAAACAACTAGTGGTGTGCGCTGCAGTCTTTTCACTGATAGTTGGTTAGCTATATAAGATGGGACCTAATGAGATACTAAGAAGATGTGTGATGGAGGTAGAGCACCAGCTGATCCTCGCAGAATCTCATGAAGGCATCGGAGGAGGACATTGCATAGGGAAAACAACTACGCAGAAGGTTCTACGAGTTGGCTTTTGGTGGCCTACGTTACACAGAGATGATAAAGAGTATGCTAGAGCATGTGATGTATGACAGAGAATTGGAAAACCATCCCAAAGAGATGAAATGCCACTAGCACTGCAGATGACCCTACAATCATTTGAAAAGTGGGCCATTGAATTCATGGGACCTATAAACCCACCAGGAAAGAGCACATGAGCAAGGTACATTATCACTGCGACAAAATACCTAACTAGATGGGCCAAAGCAAGAACATTCAAGGAATGTAGTGCAACTACCGCTGCACATTTTATATTTGATGACATAATAACCAAGTTTGGATGCCCTAAGGTCCTTATGAGTGATCAAGGTGCACACTTCATCAATATTACAGTTGAAGCCCTGACTGAAGAATTTGCAGTTCACCATCATAAGAGTACACCTTACCATCCAAAAGAAAACTGATGCAGGAGTATCACTCCATGTCATAAAGTTCCATCCAACCAGCACACATTCAATGGAGAAGAGAGGCACAACCCTCTCACTTTCAAATTTCAAATTTTGAAATTGTATTAAATGTTGTAAGGCCGAAGAGCCAAAATCCATACATGTATGCAAGCTTTAGATAAAGTTTTCCTTAAATGGTTGTAAGGCTGAGATCTAGATCCGATTCAGACTAGACAACCATTCAATGTAATTGAATGTAAATTAATAAGAGTTGGTGAGGATGGAGGGAAGCGCTCGAGGATCCCCCTTTTGTAAAAACATCTTCTTTTGTTTTCAGTAAGGGTAGAAGGAAAAAAAGAATAGAGAGAATAGGTTGGATAGGAGAGGAGAGCCGAGACTCTATTACAGTTCGAGCTCGAACACATTGTAATCAGGCATTCTTGATTAATAGAAACAGAGCAGTTTTTCCTGCATGTTGTTGTTCATGTGTTTTTGAGTTCATGAATGAATGTCTTTATGTGTTGGTGATATGCTGTAGATGTATGTTAGATGTGCATTTGTAGGGATAGATAGATTTACCTATTTGAGGGTTCTTTGATTTCAAGTTTGGATTCTTTGTGGTTTCATGCAAGAGTGCATGACAAAGTACTGCAGTCTCTGAAAAACCAGTGCAGGAGTGCACTTTTGAATTCTGTAGAATTTCAGACAAAGACGTGCCAGGAGGGTGCACCAGCTGAAGTCATTGACTCAAGGAGGAAGCCTCAAGGTTGTTGAACACCTTGAAGGAGAAACTGTGCAAAGGAGAGCACAAATAGGAGAAGCATGATTTTTGTGAATTTTGTAGAGGCTCTTCTAGGAGGACATTGAGAAAATGCACAGGATGCATTGAGGAGAACTCTATGTCAAATTCGGTGAGAAGACGGAGTCACTAAGGATTCTAGAGAACTCTACCAAGTGGGAATTGAGTTGCTGCAAGTGTGCATAGGAGGAACTCTATTTCGAGTTCAGGGAAGACGGAAGGTCTGAAGTTCTGTGAATCTCTGCTAGGAGGGCATTGAGTAGTTGCATAGAGTGAATAGAAGGACTCTTTTCAATTTTTGTTGGAAAGAGAAGTGTCAAGGAGAGACACTCACAGAGTTACTAAATAATCTGTTAAGCTCACCAAGGAGGGCTTGAGTAGAAGGTCGCCAGGAGGACACCAAATTTCCCCTTGAGGACATAGAAGGGTCAGTCCCCTAGAGTATCAAGTAAATAAATCTCAAGAAGGATAGTGCCTTAGTGTACCGAGTATCAACAGAGTGAGAAGGAGGTCGAGAAACCCTTTGAGGTTTCACAGTCGACAAAGCTCGAGAGGGATAGCATTCCTAGAATACAGGAAATATCTAAGGGAATCGAGTTCACAGAGGAAGCAAAGGTCGAGGCCTTTGAAACTTCAGAAAATCCCCCAAGGAGAGAGAGGAAGTTCTCAAGCTCAGAAGGGAGAACAACTGCCGTTAGATCAAATGGAGAGACGAGATTTGGACCATCAAGTTTCACGTCCAGACAACAAGAGGAAAGTGCACAAGGAAGAAAAACATATCTGGGCCGTCAAATCTAGTGCAAAGGACCAATAACCACCAGATCCGGAGGAAGGCACATAGAGTTTAACCTCTCGGAGGTCGCGTAGGAGAGGATATGGAACGGATGGAGGGAACACTTTGTGGAGAAGCGTCGAAGACCTGAGAGCCATCAGATATTGCAAAGGAGTAAGGGTGTTAAGGTGAGTCCCTTTACAATCACCCATAAGCTCAGGAGAGATAGGGGTCGTTGGATCCAATCGGATGAGAATCGTCGGATCTTGTGTGAATTCACATTTTGGGAATTTGAGGATTGGCGTGACAAGATTTTTTGGAGTCACTGCATTGTGAACTCCCAGTTTGCAAAATCTCGAAAATATCTGAGCCATTTTGAGAATTCGGGTATTCGAACACCAAGAGATCGAGAGGTGAAGAGTCACTGAAATCGCGAAGGGAGAATTCACAAAAGGATCAGGACCGTCCATTGAGGAGGACACGTGGCAAGCGGTCAAGGTTTTGGGGAAATCTTCGAAAGGATGTGGGCTGTCGATCTATTGGGATCGTAGCCATTGGTTCAAGAGGGATAAGGACTATTGATCTCTCAACAAAGAGATTTTGGCATTTCAGGAACCATGGATTCGAAAGACAGAGAACATGGGGAACGCTTGCATCACATTTTCCCAAATTGCGAAAGCCGGTAGCGCTTTGTCATGGACCGTCATTTTGGCATTTTGGGACCCAGGTGTTCGAGAGGCCAGGAGTCAGGAGACGTGGAGTCCTGACTCGCGATATTGTGAAATCCCAAAAGCGTTCAAAGGAGTAGCCCTAGGTCACGGGACAAGGTCACGTGGACAATACTAAGCAGGGAGCTTGTCACTCTCCATCCCTTTTGGGGTTCAACACTTTCAAAAATTCTGAGGACAAGGAGACGAGGCACTTTGTGTTGAAAACCCCGAAGTCTAATCATCGTTGAGCCCATTTCGACATTTCGACATTTCGGGGTTTGGAAAGTAGAGGAGGTAGTGGTTTGGGTCACTGCATTTCAAACTCCCGACTACCAAAATCCTGATACATCCAGGACCATTGGCTCGAGGGAGAACTCTATTTCGAGTTTGGTGAGAAGGAGGTGAAGACTCACGCCTGGTGCACATTGTGCAGGTGGGGTTTTTGTGGAAGGATCTGCGGATTGTTTTATTGGAGGTTCCAGCAGGGGCCAAAGGAGCTAATCCATCTCAGTGTTGTGAGAGAAGAATGATCCTAAGACCAGGAGGTCAGACAGAACCTGCTGAGGTAGGGGGTGCTGCGCCAAAAATGGAACGGTTGAACCATTCAACAAGATCTTGGAGACAACATTGACAAAGATTTGCAGTGTGAATAGGGATGATTGGGATTTAAGAGTACCAGCCATACGATGGGCTTATAGAACCACTTGAAAGAAATTAAAAATGCAGACCCATTTCAAGTTGGTTTATGGCCTCGAAGTTGTCGTCCCGATGGAGTACTTGGTACCAAGCTTAAGAATTGCTACATTTACAGACATGGATGATATTGGCGTTGTTCGTGAGAGGCTTTCCCAGCTGGTTGAACTAGAAGAAGACAGATTTATTGTAGGACTCCATCAGCAGGTACAGAAGGAAAGAGAGAAGGCCTATCATGAAAGACACGTCAAGAAGAAGGAATTTAAGCAAGGTGATTTAGTACTGGTGTATGACAGTAAATTTATAAGACATCCAGGGAAGTTCAGAATGCATTGGCTTGGACCATATGAGATCGCCTATGTTACAGAAGGAGGAGTTGTGCAGCTGAAGACATTAAAGGGAGAATGGAAGGAAGGATTAGTGAATGGGAGTCGTCTGAAGTTGTATTATGACAACCATATTCCTCGCAACTCTTAGTAAAAGAAAGGAGAAAAGGGTCTAGGTACCAGGTGCAGTTGAAACTGGGTACCAGACATAGAAAAGACAGTCTGTACAAGGATGGGAAGGAGGCATAAAGCAGAAAGCAAAGGCTACATTGCGCAGTCCAAAGTCGAAGTGAAACGAAAGGATCATATCCGAAGTGCCTCGAGACGAGTCACAGGTGAGTGTTGGGGGCCTGTTGGCCCTTGGTTATGGAAGAAAGCGAAGATCAAGGAAGAAAAGTTCAAATGCAAACTGTGCGGGAGACACAGTGACTGTCACTGGGTCGAAGTAAGCAAAAGAGAAGAAACGCCAAAGCGAAGTACAGAAAAGAAAGCCATTGTATGAGGAGATCGAGGATGACAGATGAACAAGGAAGATGGATCAAGGACAACTCAGCAAGTAGAGAAAACCACCATTGGATGTTTTGGGGAGGAAAGACAGGCTGGCAAAGCCTTGAAAAGGTGGGTCAAGTTGAACTAGTGTCTTAGACACCTAGGGTTTTGGGTAATTAGGGTTTTGAAACCTAGGTTTCGACCTAAGGCTGTCGGTGAGGGACTATAATGTATAAATATAGGTCGAGAGGACCTAGGTCGAGGCGGTACTAGTTTTGGGTATTGATATTGATTGTTTTTGGTTGAGATATCATTGTATTGTGAGAGAGAGGAGTGTTGAGAGTGAGAGCCTTCTGGTATTGTAAGATCTTCAGTTGGGTGTGAAGATCAAGTCCTACAGCTGGGTGCGCAGGAAGGTGGGAGACAGAGAGAAGAAGAGATAAGATCTACTGACTAAGAGCATAGATCAGAACTGTAATATTTATCTTAATATATCATAAGAAAAATTATGTGGATGTAGCCCTAGAGAGAGGATAAACCACATATATTTTGTGTCGTATGTGTGATTGATGCCTGGATCTCTGTCATTGTTATATTTTTATTTGCATTATTGTGTTAGATCAGATTTATAGCTGCACATAATAGATCTAGTTGTTAATAGGTATATGAATACTACAGTATTGTTGTATTAGTTCCACTTGATATTCCCCTGGTTGTAGACACCTTTGTCCTGCAACCCCCTTCTTAGCTGCTTCGAGTGAGACTACATCTTCTTTGCAGGTGCTACCGAAAGGGCCAGTAGCTAGGTCTTGTTGGTGCACTCTTGGAGTGAAACTTGGGTCTGCCCCTATGCCAACACTACTCCATTGGAGTTTTCATAGGATCTCAATTGGGTTCCTTCATATACATATTATGGACACTCTGTCCAAGTTTTAGCTCTTTCTGGGTTCTGGGCTACTAGTTACAACCTGTTGAAGTTCTAGGCCAATTCTTGTTTTTGGTCTGGAATGATACAAGTACCTTATTTGCCATATTAAACACTTTTAACATGCCCAAAAATTTAATTAAGCTCTGGGACTGTATTCTGTGGTTCAATATATTTTCATTGACTACTCCCACGCCTCAATCTGATTCAAGAGAAGAAAGTTATGGCTCTTTGAAGTTAGATGGGTCTTAAAATTTACCCTCCACTATTTGTGTTGTAACTTTCTCATAAAAGCTTCGTTTGACGAATGGTTTACACCATTAGAAATCTCTCTGGGGGATCTTTTATTTGAGTTGAAAATATATAGTGTGCCTTGGCACACTCTGTTCTCGTGGTTTTTGAGTAGCTAAAAATGCTATTAATGCCCTCAAAAACACACGACAAAAAGATGGCGTTTAAATAGTATAAAATGTCGCGGAAATTTGCTAGTTTTCTTCTATTGTTCACCCTCCAAATGACTTCGCACACACAAATTTCAACCTATACACCCATATATAGCATGTGCAACAACACCCCAAGGTAAATCCTGTTTCGTGCACCTCTAACCAAGGTGTATCACTTCTCTGTCGTGCCAATAACTAGCGCACACTACGTTTGTGTCATGCACCAATATCCACCGCGCACAAATACTCTGTGTGCCCCATTAACTAAATTGAACACAACAACATATACCCACATTGTGCATGCACCAACCAAACTCCTCTGCACTCTACCAATACTACGCACACCACGTGTGCCATTATTATGTGTGTGCACATCGCGCAATACTAAATTTAACACGTGCACCTGCACACCAATATTTTTCCCCACGTCACCAAAATTTAACGCGCGCACCCGCACACCAACATTTTTCCATGCGATGCGAAAATTTAGTGCGTGCACCTGCACACCAACATTTTTCTGCGTGGTGCCAAATTCTAGCGCGCACACTAACACGCCAATATTTTTCCATGCGGTGCCAAAATTTAGTGCGCACTCCAGCATGCCAATATTTTTCCACACAGTGCCCAATTTTTATATATCACAAGATTTTTACTGCGCATCATGCATTTGTAGTGCGCCCAACTGTGCACATTCATTTTTATGCGCATCAATTCCTCGTGAATTTCGCTACAAAAATTGGGGCTTTTGCTTAACTTTTTCTCAATTTCTACCATAGACATTTTGCAAGTATGAAATTTGTTCAATTTCACCCCAATAACACCATTCAACCTATGCAACAACAAATCGCTATGGGTTGACATTTATGGGATGAATTTTTCCCAAATTCAAGTGACAAATTGAGAATTTAAATTATAAAACTCACTCCATCTATCATGGCTTCACTGTAACTTCAAATTTGACCAATTTCAGGTCTGAATTTGCTAGAACAATTATTAAATCAATAATATCTCACCACATGGTTGAATTTCTCAATTTTCCCATGAATTTTTCAACAGAATTGGGGCTTTTCCCAATTCTGTGTTGTTGCTTCTAAATTTTACCATGGATGCTCTACAAACTGAAATTTGGCCACTTTGAAATCAATCATCTATGAAATTTCGCTTCAACTCAACCTTCTCAGCCCATCTAGGCTTAGTGTTGAAAACTAAAGCTCTGATACCATATTGTAACGTCCTGGACGACCTAGTTTGGGCCACAATACACGAAAGAACACCTTTGTTCTCTCTGTGGAACATGTTGTAACATCCAACTGAGCTATGCTACATAAATTTTTCGAACTGTGTGCAATTAAAATATATACACACAGAACTCTTGCGGATATATATCTATATATATATATATCTATATCTATATATAGATATAGATATAGATATAGATATAGATATAGATATAGATATAGATATAGATATAGATATAGATATAGATATAGATATAGATATAGATATAGATATAGATATA
>JZKD02S1771739.1:122354-138535 GCA_000966675.3 Picea glauca
GGGTATAGAATATTTCATGTTAATAGGAATACATGCACATTCCTATTAATAATAATATGCATGCGCGATTTAGGAACTCGTACGTGTTCCTAAAGTGCACACACATTATTTTTATTTCAATTTGTTTTAGGAATGTGCATGCATTCTTGTACATGTTTTTTCTCAAGAACATGCATGCATTCTTTGGAATGTGCCTATGTGGCTTGGTGAGTGGAGGTTCAGTTTTTTCCAAACCTGTCACATCAAGAATACGTGCGTGTTCCTAGAAACACACACATGTTCCTACGAGTGCGTGTTCCTACTCAGTCCATTGCCACTTTATTGTTCACCAACTTCATGCACTCACCCACTAGTAAAAATATTATTTTGCAAAATATAAAACTAAAGATTTTAATAGAAATCATGTTCATTGAGGGATTCATCCATGAAATTTACATTAGGATTTGGAGTTTCATTTTTAGTTTTCATTTCCCTTTGATATTAATGGACTGTTGTTTCCTCCTTGCCTTGATATTTGAAGTTGTTTTTTCAGTTTTCATTTCCCTTTTAGATTGTTAAACTATTGTTTTCTCCTTGGCCCTTGCCTTGATAGAGCCAATTGAGACTTTAGGACAAGAGTCCAATGAATGAGAATTTATTGTAAAACCTAAAATTAAGATTACTTGGTATTTTATGTTAACAATAAGCTTTTATAGTTTCTTTCTTTGCATGGCCACCTTCTCCTATAATTCTTCATTCCTAATTAGATGTCCCTTCCTAATTAGATGTCCCTTGATATGGGAATACATTCTATGATTGAGATGAGAAATTACTACATAGAAATCCTCAATTTAGCATGCATTCCTAACCAAAAATATTATTGAATAATATATCATAATATTATTGAATAATATATCATACACCATTTTTATTCTTATTAATTTATCATATCTTAGAAAATTTTAATAATAATATTAAATTATTTAAAAAATAAAATCAATATACCATAAACCATATTTATACCATAAACTATCTTTATACTCGAATGTACAATAAACTATCCATAAACTATCTTTACTTTATCATCTCTATCTTTGAATGTATTATAGATTCTAAATTTCTCATATCATAGAAAATTTCAATGAAAATATTTTATTTTGGAATCATAATGTTAAATTATTAGTAAAATGGAAATAAATGTCATATCATAGAAAGTTACGGTGAAATCATTTATTTTTGAGCCACAAAATGTTTTATTTTAGAACCATAATGTTAAATTATTGAGAAAATAGAATATAATATTAACTAAGTAGTATTATATTCAAGCCTTAATACTATATTTGGCAAAAATCCATGTCGACGATGACACTTTTGCAATACTCTTTAAGAAATGTAGTTTGAAACAACGTTTTGTTAGTTTATGCCTCCGGTCAAGAACTCTAGCTTTCGCTTAGAGGTCAATCATAATTGACCACTTATTACCTATTCCATTATGCTATAATAGTTGGTGCGTTTTGGAGCCTATTACACTCTAAGCCTATGTTTCCCCACTCCGACTTTTCATTAATTCACAACACTTTCGCATAATCTCCCAAGTTTTGCTTGATATTAATAAGATTTATTTTTAACAGATTTAAAATTAAAAACAATTTAATTTTTTTATTTATCAAGTATAAAAGAAAATTCTTTTATTGGTTAAATGCTATGAAATGTGACTTAAAAACCCTAGTGTATTTTTTTTTCTTTTTGAAATTGTCAGAATAAAAAAAATAATTTAAAAAAAACAAATTTGTTAGTGGTGAATTTCACTAGCTTTGACATTGTATTCATTTCACTCCAGCCGATGTACCACCTCTGCTCCTTACGATTGCCATTGTCATCACCTCGTACTAGATAGTGTTGCACCACCTCATCCACCACTACCTCAGAGTCCACAATGTTTCACTGCCTCCTCCATCATTGCCTCAAACTCCAGTGTTGCAATCTATCCTTCAGCCGTCACCACCCACATTACTACAATGGAGCTTCACAGATAATGTTGCAATGGAGAAAGGGTAAAACTCATCTGCAACCCATTCGTAAGTTTTCCTTGTACACAAATAATGCTCTTTAATTTATTAAAAAAAATAAGTTGTACCTGAAATGTCCATAGCTGCACTAATAGGGTTGGAAAATCAGATCGTCCACCATTTGTTGGTCCACGTTTTTCTCTGCATACTTGATGCATCTTCATGTTTTGATTTCTGCTAAAAGACCAAAGTTAGAATTTCTTCTTAATAGTAATCTTAGCTAGAGACTATTGTTTAACTTCTTTTATAGAGACTAAGCATGTACATTACAGGTCCATGGAAATGTTGTTCCTATAAATAAAGTTGGTCACACCCCTTAATTATAAAGTATAAAGGGTGAATAAACAAGCTAATGAAAACAACATGTTGAGGATAAACTATATCTACTAAAAGAGTTTAGGGTGTTCCTGCCATGCCGCCTGGTCGTATTCTTCCACATTCTCCTTAGAGGTTTAGTTTAGCTCTCTTTGGTCCCACTTCTCTTGGTGCTTCTCCTGCATATTTATATGTCCATGTCTCTACTACTCATACTGGATATTTATCTGTACGAGAAGTTGGCTAGCGAGATGTTACTAGATATGCCTTATTAAACCTCTAATTAGGATCCCTTTAGGAACTAGGAAGTAGGAATTAGATAGTATCAAGGGCTTAGGAATGTATAGTTATTGTATTATTATTTTTCTTATAATAAATAAAGGAAAGGTTGTTTAAGTGATAAGGCTATGTGAATTCACCTCTCTGCTAACTCATTATGGTATGCCATTATTAATTCACTTTGGTAAGGGAATTGATTTACTCTGGTAAATGATAAAGATGTGAACTTCGAGTGTGTTGGAAACCTCAAAAAAAATTATATTTTATTTATTGTAAATACATTACAGTATTCCCTACCCTACCACATAAAAGACCCAGGTTCTATTCCCAGCTTAGTTCCTTTTCAATATACACAATTATTATTTTGATAGAGAACATTAGTTATTAAATTGCACCCTACCACATTACAGACCCAGGTTTGATTCTTGGGTTAGTGCCTTTATATCCTTTCGATGGACCGTGACATGGTGGTACTTGTGATATCTCGATATAGGGTGATCTTTTCTATTGATTATGTTATATATGCCTTTAGCATGTGTTTTCGCTTTGTAATTTCCATAGGTTGTAGAAGAAAGAACAGAGGTAACTACAAAACCACTTTGGAAACTGGGATCTAGCCCTGCCAACTTCAAAGAGGGATCCCTCTGTAAGATTTAGATTTGTTTGGATTAGAATATTAGGCTAGTTATGACAGTTCATAATTTGTTTGTTTGTTTGAAATATTTGGTTTATTGAATGCTTAAATTACCATTGGGTTATGGGGTTTGTCTTTTAAAATAAGGATCTGTTTCATCTTTTTACAAGATTTCTTTATAGGGAAAGATAGTAAAATTGTTTGGATCTAGTAAATTTAGATGAGGTGAATGGGAAGAAAAGAAAGGAAATTCCACCAAGTAAAAGAGAAATTAAGAATTATTTTACTTAATTTCAGTTGAAAACATAAAAATCATTCAAAACAAAATACAGGGTATATTGAAATAAATTATGTTCTTTAACCTTCTTTGAATAATTAGGATTGAATACAAAAAATGATGATAGAGAATGATAAACATAAACAAAGAGAGTTTCACATCACCAACAGTCTGACACGAGAATCCTGTGAAAGATTCTTTTTTATTACTGGTCGATCCTCTTGAATGATACACATTAGCTTTCTTGGATGCAAAAATAAACCATCAATACTTCGAAAGGAGAAGTATTTATACATTTATTTACATCACATCCTGTCATAAATGATCAGGATATACTGGAGGGATATATAAACTAATTGAATCTCTAATTACAAAAATATAGGAATCTTGTAGATCTGCTCAGATTTCTGGTGTTGATTTGGTGGAATTTGTTGATGACTTGTCTCTTTGACTTTGCTGAGATGTTGGTGCTTATTGGTTGAAACATCGAAAACATCTTTACTCAAGTAACTCACATAACTTGTCCCACCTCTTTTTACTTGGGATTGATATCTTGAGTAATTTTCTGTAAATTTCATCCATCTCTGTGTACTTGGAAAAAGTAGGCTTAGTAATGAAAATATGTTTGATTTCATGTTGAATGTTCAAGTCAAACTGTAATGTTTCCAAGAATGATTTCCCAGTGATGCTTCCTTGTATTCCTGCAAACTTTGAATTGTCTTTTCCCACTGTCTTCAATTTCTGGTTGTAATCAGGAAGGGTGATCAACTTGTCATTTAGCATTAAAAAACTAAAATAACCAACATTTTTGTCCAATTCAAGATGGACGCAAAAAAATCATCAGATCCCATAATATTCGCCCGTTAATGCATTTTAATGGGAGATGTCCTCAAGATTTCCTCTTATTAATGTCAATCATTCCGAACCTGTATCGTGATTTTTCACTAGTAAAATCATAATTAATGTGCATTGGGAAGCGTAGAAGGTGGAGGGGATGGAGGGGAGCAAAAAATGCTTTTAAACTTTTGTGAACCCGAGAGTCAGTGAACCTACAAAAATTTGAAGACTCGACTAAGTATGGAAATGCAGGTCAGTCAGACGAATTCAACGTAGGTAGATTCAGACTTGCAAATTAGGGAGTCTGAGGTCGAATTGTAGATCACCGAAGTTTTGGGTGCAAGATGTATACCCTGAAAACGGGGCACCATAGTTCGATAACGCCTATCCGCAAACCCACGTTCATAAAATTGGCTAAGTATGAAAACGAACGATGGTTGGTCAGACTTGTGATGTGAATATATATATGGATATGGGGATTTGTCAGTTCGCCACCTCGGGAACCCGCGAGCACAAAAACACAACTAATTATAGAACCAAAAACGCATAATAGAGGGGAAGAAGAAAAGGGAAAAACGGATAAGTTTAGAAGAGGAAAAAGAAAGGGAGACAAGAACTTTATCCTTCACACAAAAACACTTAGTCTCGTAATTATGAAGCCATAGAAACACATTAACCATGGGAAAAACATTGTTAGCTATGAAATACAGTTGGAGCTCAACAAACTCTGGTTCAAGTCAAAAGAGATGTTGTTTATATCTACTGCAAAATTTTTCATATTAATTTATCTTAATAGTATTTTTTGGTGGCCCAACTATAAAACCATGTTCCAATTTGTGTTTCTCAAGTGGATATGTGTTTGTGAAGACACATTTCCTTGAACCACAGTCTAGGACAAGGGAAAGTGCAATGTGGACTGTTTGTTGAACATATATTTGTTGAAGTCAAAGAAATGTATTTACAAGTGCACATATTGTTTGCATAGTGTCAATATGATTTCTTTCATGTTCTTCGTGTATTCTTTTGAATGCACTTGTCATAGATTTTTCAACCTTTGGCATGTCACTATGGTTGCGACAAAGGTGGGATCTCTGGAGAAAAATGACCTCAAGAACAACACCAGGACAATGTCACACTCCTATTTGTCTAGTCATAGTAGTCACATACGAAATATGTTCTGCGAAAGGATTTTGGCTCAGGCATTCCCAGTATTGAAAATTCTTACGTGCAAACTAGAAATAGTAAACAACAACCAATGAACAGGAATGCAACCACGACAACGAGACTCACCAGTGAATGAGAAAGGACAGAAGCGCGTCCCCTAGTCTGCAAACTACAACAACATGTCCAACTGCGGATGCAGGACCCCAACCCTCCAAAGTTGAAGCAAAGAAGAGAAAGCGGCTAACAACAGACCAATGAACAAGTACAAAGAGGCCCAACTGCACTTGCAGGACGCCAATTCTATAAATTTGAATCAAACAAAAATAAGCAATATCCATTGAACCAATGAGAAAGCATCAAATAGTTAACTAGGAATGCCAGTGAAAAACAATATTGTCCAAATTTACTGCAGACAAGATTGTATAAAAAAATCGGAGGAATATATTGTAACACACGTGTTAAGCAAACATTTCAGGCTATGAGCCCTAGTAGGTAAACATATAATACTGTGAGGACCATGCAAATGCCTTCCACTGTGTACACATTTAAGAAAGATGCAATTTGCACAGTTAGCATTCTTCATCCACAATTGGAATTGCGCTTCTATCACTCCCCATTCAGAGGTAAGTTTCACTGCCATGGTTGCATTCCTATTCATTGTGTTTTTTTTTTTTCCCAGTTTGCAAGTAAGAATTTTCAATACTGGGAGGGGTCAAAATCATCTTACATAACATATTTGTATGTGACTACTCAGAACCCACCTCCATAACACCTAGTGACATGTAAAAAAGGAAATCAAATTTTCTCTTTACATACGAAGATGTTCTGCAAGAGGATTTTGACTCAGGCATCTCCAGTATTTAAATTTTTCACTTGCAAAATGGTTGGTATTTTTCAATATTGGGAGTGATCAAAATCCTCTTGCAGCCCATCTTTGTATGTGACTACTATGACCAGAGAAGAAGGGTTGTAATGTTGTCTTTGTCTTGTTCTTGATCGCCAATGTTTGACACAAAACCCACCAATAGCCGCAGTGACATATAAGAAAGGAAATCGTATTTTTTCCTCACATACCAAGATGATCTGCAAGAGGATTTTGAATCAGGCATCTTCAGTATTGAAATTTATGACTTGCCAACTGCAAATAACAAACAAAAAACAACGAATAGGAATCTAAACATGGTACCAAAACCCACCTGACAATGGCGAACAACAGAAGTGCAGTTCCAATCGTGGTTTCAGGATCCCAAGCATGCAAACTGCAACAAGACCAACAAGGAAACAAGAACAACAACAACAGACAAACAAGAAACCAGTGAACAAGCAACGAGCAAGCATCAACCAATGAACCAATAATGTCGTTGAAGAACAATATTTACCATATTCACTGTAGAGAACATTGCATACTAAAATCAAAGGAAAATGTATTGTAACAGGCCTTGTTGGCCCTCAACCAAGTTTTGCGAAAACTTTGGTCAGTTTTGGAGGTTTTGGCCCACTTTTGGACTTCGACACATTGATCGAAGTAGGAGCACCCAAGCATAGCTGCAATCATGGATCTCACCTATTTTGAGGGTTATGTGGACCCAGTAAGGGGTCCTCTGGGTTTTGTAACGATTTTATGGGATGTCGACCCATGGGTTTTCCCCATGTTTAGGCCTTATTGTAATATTTTGTAAAGTATATATAAAGAGGAATGTAGTGTAGAAGCAACATCTTAGTGCAAAGGAATGTATGTGGTCAAAGCTTTGTGCTCGACTTTGATTTTGTAGCAGGTGCTAAGTGACGTGATAGGAGATTTTGTCTCTGTGCATTTGACCTATTTTTGAAAGGTAATGAAGGAGGATCTATTGCTTAGTGCGCAGATCTCCTGTCTTGTGCGAAGTTCGACTCTGTGTCTTAGTGCACAAGAGTGACTAGATGTAATATTTTGGTGAATAATAAAGAGGCAAAGTGGTTTGTGGACGTAGCCCCACCCTGGGGTGAACCACATATATCTCATGTCTCATGGTTTGCTTTGTGCAGTGTCATTTATGTTATGCATTTTCTTAGTGCTTTGA
The DNA here is from genome assembly GCA_000966675.3 of Picea glauca. Classification (NCBI taxonomy): domain Eukaryota; kingdom Viridiplantae; phylum Streptophyta; class Pinopsida; order Pinales; family Pinaceae; genus Picea; species Picea glauca. The sequence continues at coordinate 129,969 of JZKD02S1771739.1, forward strand.
TTATGATGTGTAATGAATATATTTTTTTTTTCTTAATTACTTTACTTATGTTAAAGGGTAAATGAATGCTAGACTTAACTCATAGTGCTAAGTGTTAAGTGCTCAGAGTTCATAATTACTTGTTGTTAATGCTCTTATCTGTCTTTGATTATGCTATGCGATGTTAATGAGGTTAATAAACTAATGCATGTTCACTTCCTAAGCGTTAACATAATATTTTGCGAAGTGCTCTTATCAAATAATCGTGTCCCAGCTTGGTTACAGACACCTGCATTCTGTAACCCCCCCTTCTTATAACTTGGGTGAGACTTTGCCTGCTTCGTGGGTGTTTCTGAAAGGGTCGTTAGTCAGGGTTTTGTTGGTGCATTGTTAAGCTTTGAAACCTGGGTCTTCCCCTATGCCCAAAAATGGTTCTGTTGTCGAGACCTGAAACTGTGATTGTTGGGACCTGAAACTGTGATTATCGGGACCTAAAACTGTGATTGTCAGGACCTGAAACTGTGATTTCTAGGAACTGAAGTAAAGAAAAATAAAATCTCTATGCAGAGGTTTGTCGTTGAAGTGCACAGTACTCTACTTGAATTGTGGATATTTGTACCAAGAAAGTAAGATGTTTTGAAGAAAAGAGGTAAGATTCTAAAATAGGCAAGCTTTGTGCTTTGGTGAGAGAAAGATAAGTGAAATTTTTTGTTTTGAAAGCATGAATTTAAGTATGTTTAATAGATTTTTTCCTTGTCTAAAGGCTAGGGCGTAGTTGAAAGAAATAGTTGATTTGAGTAAATTTAATGGAAATGGAGAAAGATATGTTATTCCTATGCATAGAAATAGTTTTTGGACTGATAAGTGGATGCAGGAACCTAGAATGAATTTTTGCATATTGTAGGTCCAACACTATGATCCTAGGGGAAGTGCGCAGTACATAAAATATTGGAGAACATTTAAGAGAAAAAGAGGGATTGAATTTGTGTTATAATTGCAGAAGGTCGGGACATCTTGCTAAGGAATTCCCTGAGGTAGGCCCTATTTGTCTTTGTTGTAAGGTTGTTGGTCATAAGGTTGAGGATTGTCCAATGATTATTGCTAAAGTTAAAGGGAGGGACATAAGACAAGAAACTTATGGAAAGAGTTAAGAGACTAAGGGTTTATTATAAAGTCACAAAGAGAAAAGGTCAGAGGAAGTTTAGACTATGTTATTACAGTTGGAAGAAATGATGGATGTTTATAAAAATGTCAGTTTACCAGAAAGACTGAAAGAAAAACAACACATAAGTGCAATAATAGAAGACTTCGACATAGAGTATGTAGTCTTGGATAAAGAAACACAAGTGAATATTATGACAGAAGAAACTTGGGAAGTTTTGGGAAAGCCTACTCTGGTACCTTCTTTAGGAAGGATAGGCTTGTTTAAGGGCAAGATGATAACCTTATGTGGAAGAGTAACTATTGTACCTATTATTGTTCATGGAACATCGATTGAAGAAGAATTTGAGTTCATTAGGTTTGTTGAGGACAACGCCCCTTTCCCACTTTTGTTAGGTAAGACTTGGATTGAGAAGGATCAGATCAGAAAGAAAGCAGAGGAAGAAGCTACAAAAAAGAAAAATAAAGAATTAAGGGATCTCATAGCTAGGAAAATATACCAACTATGAGAAGAACAAGAGGATAAGTCGAAGCAATAGAGCAAAGTAACAACACAGGAGGGACATAAAACAAAAGAATTAACTATCAAGGTTGAAAGAATGCAAGAAGGCTTGAAGGACCTATCTATCCAAGAGAGAAGTGTGCCCACTTAGGAAGTGTTAAGAAAATGGATATTAACTTCAGAACCTTTGAGGGTACCTCAACAATTCGAAGCGACTACACTAGGGGAAGATAAGAATAAAAATGGAAAGAGGATTCCAGAAATAGTTAAAGAGACTCAGATAATAGGAAAGAAGGAAAGGAAGCTCAATAAAAAGAAGTCTAAGTTGGAAGAATTTAAGGAAACTAGATGGAAGACTTCACAGACTGGAACCTCGCAGAAGGCATGTTTGCCAGGTTTGAACCTTGATGGAAAAACATGTCCGCGTAGATTTGGACTTCTCCTTGGTGAAGTTATATAATCGTTGGAGGTGCCCTGACTATTAGAATGACGCTCCAGAATGGTTAGGAAACACATTTATGGGTTTATAGACTTCTTTTGGACATTGATACCACGCTATAACGAATAGATTTACATTAATGGAAGCATTCCTTGTACTTGTCGTCGATGTAGAGTTATTTGACATTGATACTATAAGAAGACCGATGGTTACACGAGCTTAACATGTCAGATAGTCCAATGGTACGAAGAAGCAGAGGGAACGCAAAAAGCAAGTTGAAGTCTAGGACATAGAGAGTGACGAAGAGGAAGAAGAGAAAACCTCTAGAGATAGTGGGTCTAGCTTTCCAGGACGAGGAGAAGACGAAGCAGAAGGACAGGGAGGAGGAGATGAAGGAGAAGAAGAGAAAGGAGGAGGCAAATCTACACCTAGCACCCCACCACCTGAATATCCCCTTGTTTTGACAGTGACCCCACAAAAGAAGAAATTTACTCCAAAGAAACCTTCAGCAAGGAAGAAAATGCGCGCCAATAAGCCACAGTTGGAAGCCACTCTCACTGATGATGACATTAGTCTGCTCTGCAAAGTTATGGAGGACACCTCTGGAGACATGTTGCAGAGATATGAAGAGAAATAGATGGAGTTATATGAAAGGATTGAGAGAGAGTTGAATGAAATGCAACAGGTTGTTCGCTTGGTCTACGCATTGCCTACTGCATCGTCTGCACCTTCCTAATCACAGACCGCAAACTCAGGAGATGAACCAACTCTGCAGGGTGAACCAGGGATTTGGATCACCCTCCCCTAGTATAGCATCAAGTTTACCACTCCCGTAACACTATAGGATAGCCCCAACTTGGATGTTGACATTAACCTTAAAGGAATATCCCCAGAATAGATCGAAGTATTGGAGGTGGGTTTGAAGGCATATAGAAGGGAACAAAGAGAAATGACCACTGAAAGAGCAGCCTAGCTAAGAAGGCTTGTTGATGCAACAGAAGCTCAGTTCCATAGAGCTCGAGAAGAGAAGGAGAAGGCTACATAAGCCTTGCAAAAGGAGAAAGATGAAGTCCTAGTACAGTTACGAGCAGCGCAGGACAATATAGCTTCCTATCAAAATGAGAAAGAAGAGCTTTAGGCGAAGCTTCAGGAGGAAAAGAAAGCTGGCGAAGCCCAACTACAGAAGGAAAAAGAGTAGTTTCTCCCAAAGCAGTCCGTGGTCAAAGAAGTAGTAAGAAAAGTGTGTCACTCTGTGCCAGGCTTGGTACAGGATGAGCAAGAGCTTGTCAAAGATCAAGTAGAAAATCTCGCAGAGACCCTCCAACTGGAGGCCCGAATAGTGCCGAGCACCCCGCAGGAGGTGCGTGACTAGAGGGAGGATTCCACCAAGAACACAGTAGCAAGTATAAAATCCCTCACCTCAGCATGTAAACAATTGAGTGACAGAAGCACCCAGACATATGAATGCCTCGCCAAGGACCCAGAGTTAAATAAGTTAGAGGCTCAGTTATAGGAGGCACAACAAAAATCATTTTCATTGCAGGCACAGATGAAGTTTCTCACAATGGTGGAAAGGATGAAGAGATCCCAGGAGCAGCGCACAATACAACAATAGATCACTGCCCTCCAGGGTAAGGTGATGGAAGTCACACAGAAGTTACAACCTGTGAAGGATGAAGCTTGCAAGGTATTTGAGGAGATCGATGGCCAGGGTTCATAGTTAGATCAAGTATTTGCAGCAGTAGAATAATGCCTGGAAGGGCCTGCTACAGAGAAGATAGTCTAGGAGCTCATTGAGTAGCAGGCTCAGGTGAGGCAACAATTTGAGGTAGCTTGAGTTAAGCTCGAGGCCTTTGAAGCAGCATTGTCCGAACCTGAGTGACTCAGGATGAGTCACAGGTGAGTGATGGGGGCCTGTTGGCCCTCGACCAAGTTTTGGAGAAACTTTGGTCAATTTTGGAGGTTTTGGCCCCACTTTTGGACTTCAACACGTTGGTCGAAGTAGGAGTGCCCAGGCAGAGCTGAGATCGTGGATCTCATCTATTTTGAGGGTTATGTGGACCGAGTAAGGGGTTTTGTAACGAGTTTATGGGATGTTGGCCCATGGGTTTTCCCCATGTTTAGGCCTTATTGTAAGATTTTGTAAAGTATATATAAAGAGGAATGTAGTGTAGAAGCAAAAGCTCAGTGAAAAGGAATGTATGTGGTCGAAGCTTTGTGCTCGATTGTGATTTTGTAGCAGCTGCTAAGTGTCGTGATAAGAGATTTTGGCTCTGTACATTTGACCTATTTTTGGAAGGTAAAGAAGGAGGATCTAGTGCTTAGTGCGCATATGTCCTATCTAGTACGAAGTTAAACTCTGTGGCTTAGTGCACAAGAGTGATTGGATGTAATATTTTTTCAAATAATAAAGAGGCGAAGCGGTTTGTGGATGTAGCCCCACCCTGGGGTGAACCACGTATATCTGGTGTCTAATGGTTTTCTTTGTGCAGTGTCATTTTTGTTATGCATTTTCTTATTGCTTTGATTATGATGTGTAATGGATATATATTTTGTTGTTTAAGTACTTTACTTATGTTAAAGGGTAAATGAATGCTATACCTAACTCACAGTGCTAAGTGCTAAGTGCTCAGGGTGCATAATTACTTGTTGTTATTGCGCTTATCTGTCTTTGATTATGCTCTGCGGTGTTAATGAGGTTAATAAAGTAATGCATGCTCACTTCCTAATCGTTAACCGAATATTCTGCGAAGTGTTGTTATCACATAATAGTGTCCCAACCTGGTTATAGACACCTGCATCCTATAACCCCTCCTGCTTCTACCTCGGGTGAGACTTCGCCTGCTTCACAGGTGTTGGCGAAAGGGTCGGTAGTTAGGGTTTTGTTGGTGCGTTGTTAAGCGTTGAACCCTGGGTCTGCCCCTATGCCAACATGCCTGTTAAATAAACATTTAAGGTTGTGATGCATGTTAGGTAAACATTTAAGTCTGTCATGACCACCGAAGGGCCTAGCACTGTGTAAACATTTAAGAAAGAATGTAGTGTGGCAGGTATGTTACGTACACAAAAATAATTATTATATTATTTTATAATAATATAAAATAATAATAACAATAAAAAAAATAGTAACAATAGTTTGAGCAATAGAGGCTATGCAAAAAAAAATTAGTCAAAGGACAAACTAATATGAAGTCAACTAATAAAAAATTGTCTCTCTATGCTCAAAACTTTGGATATCTAAACATTTCAAAAAAGTAGTAAAAATTCAGAAAGACCGTAGATGATCAAAAACTTTGGATATGCTAACATATAAAACATTGGGAATAGTGAAGCTAGCAATAAGACCTCCAATCTGTTATCCAATCAGATCATGACATATATGGTATTTTTTATTATATACAAATCAATGTTTTTAGTTCTCTAGTTCCAACAATAGAAATTATGCAAATATTTTTAGTCAGAGGACAAACTAATATGAAGTCAACGAATTATCAATCGCTATAATCCTTCTAAGCCTTAGGTAAAGACTAATAACTAAAACAAATACTACATGGAGCTCAAAGTCTGATGTGCATTTATTATCCTACCACTATATATTAATATTTATTCTAAATGATACCATGATGTGGCATATTATATTAGTGAGAATTCAAGGAGGTTGATAATAATGCAGAGGAAAATAACCTTCTAAACATATTTTGTGCATGCATATAATGTGTAAAAGTTCCTTATCTCACTAACAAAAAGGTTTTAAATATATATCTCACTAACAAAAAGGTTTTAAATATATTTTGTGCATATATATAATGCATAAAAGTTCCTTGTCCCACTAAACAAAGAGGTTTTATATGTCAATTTGATGTCCAACTAAAGTGTTACCTTAAATAAAATTATTATTTTCAAAATAATTACTCCCTAACCTTTTTATTATAAAATTTGATTTTATTATAAAAATTGAATTGATTAGGTAGTAGTAATGTGTTATAATAGAACTATGTAACTGCTAACATGTTTGACTAGAATCCACTAGATAAGGTAATTCTGAAAATACTTACAACCTAATCATACATGTGTTGGTTGAATTTCGACCAATTGTAGGGTTAACGTATAAGAATGCTGATCTCAGGAATCAGTAGTTTAATAACAAAGTCTCGTTAGTTTGGATTCTTTGGTTGGGAGAAACCATTCATATCTAGAATAGCTACTTCTACTGGTTTTTCAACCATGTACTTTGTGTTCTGATATTTCCACACCGCTCATTGCCATAAAAAAATTGGCCCACTCTATTTCATATGGATGAATCCATATCATTAGTTTACACAAGTCATTATACTGGGTCGGTAGAGATCCCTCCGTCTAACCTGCTCATCTGTTAACTCCATCCAAATCCACTTAAGTAAACTTGAGAATAAGGGAGTGATGAATGATATGGGTTTGTAGCCGATTTGCTCCAGAGAAATGGCTGCAAGTCCCGGACATCAAATGCCAGCAAATTCCTTCCATGTGATCAAAACGCAGATTGCAGTGTTGCTCAAGGCTCCCTTCAGCCCCGGCAGAGACTTGAAGCGATTGATTTATTCCACCAGGCATCGCCACACAAAAGCACCCCGGACCTTCATAATCCCGCGCAGAGGTGCCGGGTTCGAATCCCAGGAACCAGCCTCCCCCAAGGTAGGTTGTCTGGGGCAGATTAAGTTGAAAAAGAAATGGGCCAATGCGTCCAAGCACAGGGCGGAGAAGAAGCCCCGGGCGAAGGGTAAGCTGTCGAAGCTCTGGAAATTTATCTTTGGCAGCCATGGAGGAAGCGGGGGAGGAGATTGTGGCGAGGGCAGTGGTGTTTGTTCTACAGGGGAAGGCGTTAAGTCACCCTACCATACCCTGGGGAAGGCTGTAAGGCGCCCTACCCCGTCCGGCTGGCTTTCCGATTAATGCCAGTATTATGGGTTTTTTCAGGTTGATGGACAGGTTTTCCATTATCCATTTTTATTGTAAAATCCAGGGTCTTAGCCGTAGTGCTAAAGAAGGAGGGAATTCTTCACTCAGGTTCAATTTCCATCGGGGAGTATATGGGTTTGATATCCCTTGGTTAGAAGGATAAACGTTTTATTAAAGATTTTATTTAGATAATTTCAGCGAGTTACTTATCTTTAGATTGAAAAAATTAAATAAATTATCTAAATGTTGACATTAAGTTTTGTTATATATATATATGTGTGTTTTTTACAATACATATGTAAATATAAATTTTGTAAAGAAAACAAGAGAAAATTAAAATAATTAAATTAGCTGAATGTTATCATTATTAACATATATTGAATTATATGTGTGTATGTATAAGTTTTTTTTAAAGAAATATGTATGATGTGAAAAATTAAAATGAATATTTTATAATAAGATGTTGTTTAAAATAATAATGTTATCATCTTCAACATATAATGAATTATATATATATGGGTGATTTTAAGTTAATGATGGTATTTCATGACATGTTAGTGGCAATGCAAACATGGAAAAACGACAATATGTTAACTTATAGGGTTTATTCATGGTACTTTTACAATGAATTTGAATATGATGTAAGAAGATGAAACATAGGAAATTGAATTAGCTTTGGGAATATACAACTTTTATTCATAGAAATTGTGAACAATTATGCCAAATTTGTTTTTTTTTAATATTGGTATGTTATTTTTCCAAAAAATATAAGGTATATGTCTTTGTTCATGCAGGTGTTGAGTACCTTAGCGATGCAATTTTGTCCCAAAATCTTGTATACTTGTAGAGAACACATTTTTATAGTGGTGTGTATTTTTTGGAAATATATATATATATATATATATATATATATATATATATATATATATATATATTAAATTATAAAAGTCAATATATCCTTGAAATTACAATGCCTTTTGTTCGTGGGTCTTAACGTGAACAGAATAATTTTTATTTATTTTTAGATCATAGATATTGATCTCCTCTAGTGCGACATATAACTCATTTGAGAAATCGATAGCAGAAATAAACAAGGTATGTATTCTAGGATTTTGATATATGTGAAGACAAAAATAAATTAAAAATAGTAAACAATATCAATTTAAAAAAAAAAATATACATTTGGAATATGTATAGCCGACTCTATCTATGTTTGTAGTTTCGTCAAATACTGAATTGTTTAGCCTATAGAAAAATAATGTCAAAGACAGAGATATAGAGAGGTATTCACAAAAATGGAGGTTTTTATCAATTTGCAGATCGAACCACTAGGTTTGTCATCCCAAACCTAAATCCAATGTAACCAAGTCAGCATGTGCATTGTCAATCCCTCCCCCCCAAAAATTGAATTCAAATGAACACATAGGTGTTCTTAAGAGCGCACACACACACTATGAACATGCACGTGCTATAGGAACATGTATGTGTTCCTAAGAGCGCACACCTTCTCTTATAAGTTATTTATTATTTTCCATCCCCCTCGCTACTCCC